>JADQWA010000192.1:338967-414964 GCA_018344505.1 Nebria ingens riversi
TTAATTTCGTGATTTTAAAAATCTACCATAAAAGTAGATTTTTTTCGCGATAGATATTACGCAAATAATCTTATATAATTCACAACTATTTGCTATACATGAGATCAACAGCCTCAGGGTGTGGGTTCGACCTTGTTGTTATATACCTGCATTACCAGACATAAACACAGCATAGAAAACTGTAAACGTAAACAAAATATGTAAGACTACATTATCGACAATGACAAGTCCTCAAACACAAAATTTACATTAGACTAACACGGCAAACGAGTACACAAGCATTTCTATAATACACCAACGAATAACCAATAAAAAATCGCGTTTAGTTTTACGTTTTCGCAATAATTGGCGACTGATTTTCAATAATGCTATTTTAATACTTTACAGATTTACAACAGACATTCTTTTTCTTACTATTAGATATTCGATAATTATTTATACTAGATTAATGATAACATTTTTGACAGAATTAAACACGTACTTCCGGCATAACTAATTATTATTAGGGTTGAAATATTTTATTAACATACATATGGGTCAGTGACGTCCGTCCCATAAGGGGCTTCATTGGTGTTTATTAAAATAGCACCAGTATTAAAATAGATGATTCGTGTAAGTAATTTTAGACAAAGGATGTATATAATAATTAAATTAATTCTTATGTCCTAAATTGCGCATAAAATACATAAAAGCATCACAGTCCATTAGCTTTAATCGTATTCCAATGTCATGACGTCACTTTGTACTTTTGTATTTAGGAAATTATAAAAACAATTTTTCTCTATATATATGTATGTAGGTGTATAAAATAAAACGCAATGTGCAAATCATCTATGTATGTATATATGTATATGGAAAGTGAAAAGAATATTTATGCAATAATAACAAAATGATTTCTATTACAACATAACAAAACAGCACATCGCGTATTATGGTACGCATTTGATAATTATCATATATAAACGTATATAATTTATTCTCTGCGGATTGCCATGCTTGCTTGATCTTTAATAGAAATATAATCTAGTTTCCTGATACGAAAATTTCTAACAGGAAATTTCGATATACTTAATATCTAAAAGCTTAACCAATTCCACTAACATGTTATAGAAAATTATTGTTATTTATTACAGACAATCGCTAAGATTCCATTCAATTTTTATTCATTCTATTATTTTTATTATATTCGCCTTGATTGTTTTTGCCAATGTTCACTTTCTAATCATTATTTATATTGTCTAAATCCAATTTTATTTTTATAAAATGTTTAAAAATCTAAATAACCAATCCAGATTATCTGCAGTGTATTGCACTGGATGCACACACACACACACACGTTATTCTAAAAATAGACAGGCTCGATTCAGGGAAGGTCAAAAGGTGTATTTCTGTTAAAATCTCGAAAATAGTTTAGTTTCATGATTACAAAACTTACTTATTACTTCGTATAAGAAAATAAACAAAATAATTGTGCACAAATTCGTTTAATTTGTAAATGTGCCTTTTACTACTTATGGGAATTAAAATAATTCCGCAGTTTGCTTTGACACTGAGAGAAGGCACCACTTCCGGCAATTAAATGTGTACCTACGTAAATAAATATTTAGTAGGATTTAATTGCCGCAATAATTACACATATGTGTCCAATAAAATTAATAGCGACAAATAAATCTGTATTTTATAGAATTGATCTAATTTATTTGTTATTACAATCAAATAAAACAAACAAAATTTAAAATATGACCTAACCGAATTCTTTTGTAATATGTTCATACACCTACTATAGTTGATTTGCTCTGAATGTTCTCACTTATTTCATCGGTATCCAATCTGAATTACAGGAATTACTACCAATTTATTTCGTAATTAAAAACTAATAAAGTATTTCGAAAAAAATGCGGAAACATATTACTGTCTATCAGTTTATTTATTTTTTGTACAATTGCAATAAAGACCGACATTTGCCAAATAAACCACTGACCGAATTAATAAAATTACATTACAAAAACAGTTTCTGGTTCAGTTCAGCTCATCGTCATTAAATAACATTCTTCAACTTGAGTCTATTAATGAAACATGCTGTTCAATTTTGTTTTGTTACTTAACGACCATTGATATGTTGCACTTGTTTATTTATTTATAAATTGTTATTGATGTTAATATTATCAAGTACTCGTTTTTTTAAATTATCCTATTTGCGCACACTATTATTGCTTTGACGTATGAATGAAGGCAAAGATGGCGTAGTACAAATACATTAGTTGGAATATTTAATTTAAATATACTTTTGATGACAATGCCACTGGTCTAAATAGAACACTTTCCATAAATTAGTATTTATATTAAAAATTTAAACCACTGATGGTAATATGAGCTATTGTTTGTTTTAATGTCACTACAAGTGAGTAGGTTTAAGAATATTTCTAAGTAAAACAGGGAGTGAGAGAATGACGGAAAAAATCTACATGGATTAAATAGACACAACGGGCGAGACTATTTGGTAGAATTCCAGAGCAATTCTTTTGTTTGTTCTTTCTTGTGGTTGTGCGATTGTGTTGAAATTTGAGAAAACCTTGTTGTTGTTGTTGTCTTTTTCTACTTCGCTGTGTCTCTGTGTGGTTTCTGTTGTGTGTTCCAAATAACAAGTGTATTTCGCTTGCTGGTTTTCTTCTGGCTGTTATTGACTTAGTACATACATTTGCCGCGCCTGTCGTTGACTTGAACACGTGTCCATAATGCGTACTGCGTAGGTTCTAATACTTTATTTACTTCAGTCTTTCGCGAAATTGTGTTTTGACTTCAAATATTATTTGATAAAATCACTACTTACATTGAATTTACAAACTTTAAATGTATTTTTCTACGATCATTGTTAAAAGTAGGCTTTTTAACAGTTGCTTAGCGAATTGAAAACGGAATATTATGAGGCAGCGTGTTAAAAGTAATTACTTTTAATACTAGTGGCATAATGTATTTAGATCTACTTCCTTTTTAGTTATCAACAAACAAAATACTAAATAATTAATTGTTCAATTATACAAATTTTATCACAAACTACGTAGACATATTTAAATGAATTGTATAATTTTAGCAGCTTCTTAAATCTCGTCCGGTACACAGTCACTTCTTTCGCTATTTATAGATAAATTAATTTTCTATGAAATTTTCGTATAGGTGCTTCACTCAGCTTCGCCTCTTATCGCAAACTTCCCCTTCACAAAATAAATGACACTTTTAACACTACTACGTAACAATACATATTTTACTGTTTTAGTAATCATTATTAAAAAAAAATGCATATAGGTGTATATATATATATATATATATATATATATATATATATATATATATATATATATATATATATATATATATATATGTATATATATTTATATATATATGTATATATATATTTATATATATATATATATATATATATATATATATATATATATATTTACATATTTATATATATATTATAATACCAAACATTTGTTTCTGATGAAAATTGTGATTTAATATGCCTTAGAAAATCGTATGAAAATACGATAAGAAACAATATAAGATTAGCGCACGAAAAGCATGCTAGTTTGCAGTAATGTACTAATAAAATTTGCATAATAGTATCAGCATTAATTTAAGCCATACACCACTAATTTCACATGCAAAGTAATCAATGTTGCGTATGATGACGGCTTATTCGAAAATGTACAATGCATTTATTATGGCGATATGGTGTTGCTCTCAATGCACAAAAAGTCTCCAATTAACGGAACTAATACAAACGTCATATCCCACTTAGTATATCACGTTGTGATTTTATTAACTTTAGAATTTTATTTATGCATATAAACTAAATATATTTATACCTATATGGAAAACAAAAATCGTAAACATACACCTGTCAGTTGTTTTGAAACAAATCCTGTCAGACGAAAAAAATTACGTAAATAAATATTTTAAAACAATTTATGAAATTTTGTATCTGTGGTAAAGCATTTCCAAAAATTCTGCCACTCTAATCTATACGTTTATTGTTTGGTGAATTTGGTTATAAATGTGAAATTAAAACGTGTAAAAATTCAAAATTATTCATGAAATAACTGTACTGTAACTATACCACCTTGATGACAAAAAATCAAGTCTTTGTTGAGTTATAAGCTGTATTTAACTTAAATCTAGTGCACCTAGTAAATGTTTATGGTCGTCCCTTTTCGTGGAGCCCCAAGTGACCGCTTTCAGAGGCTCCACCCCGCAATCTAAAGCCCCATATATCCGGCTTTATTATGTAAATATTTCAGCACGTAGACTCTTTTTTTCCCTTCTTCTTGTGTAGGTATATTTTATTTAATATCTTCTTGTCGGCGGCCACTCACAAACAATGCTTTTTTTCATCTGTATTTTATTTTGTTTTTGAAAACGACGAGCTCTTTAAATATTTAAATGTGTTATCTTTTGGTGCGTAATCGTTTGTATAATAACGGATACAAAAGGTATTTCTATTAACAATGCTTGAGATTATTTTAGGCGAAAAAATTGTGAAATATCTATGTTAAGCTTTCGTAATAATAATAATAATAATATTGGAATTTCACAATGAATAGTTTTGTAAATGTTATCTATACCTACATTAGTCACCAAACTGCAAATATGATAAAAATGGTTTTACTTAAGTAATCTTCACGCTCCACTCTGGTTTAACACATTCTTACTCTGTTTTATCACTTTTGTCAAACTGGTTGCAAAAATGTTATTTCTAATATTAATATTATCAAAGTATCACATTATCTGTAGTACCACTATAAGTACACTACAAACTCATACAATTTTATCAAATATTTCATTAGTTACACTGTTATTTATTGTTGTTACAGTTATTATATCAATTTTTGTTATTGTTATTTTTTTAAAAACACATAGAAATAAAAGTAATATAGAATATATTTTTAAAACCGTTATAGAACTTTATCTATAAAAACCATAAACCTACAAAAATAATTAATATATATCAGTACACCAATTAATAAGGTTATCGATATCAAAATAACCTATGGCATTGCAATTTTTTTTCTTTTCATTAACGATCATAATATATAACATAAACAAATTGTATTTACATTTTAGAGAAACTGAAAATATATATATATATATATTATATATATATATATATATATATATATATATATATATATTTGCATATTTATTGACCAATGACCTTCTTACAGACAAAAAAAAAGTATGTATAGACGTACAATGATCTCGCACAAAAATCCTATAAGATTTCTTCTGCATATGTGTGTAAATTTTTGATAGGCTTTTTATAGACATACATGATGACATTATTTTTTACCTTGATTGGCCTTTAAGGATATTTTTAGCACAAAAGGTCGACAACCTGCCAAGTACAACCTCCACGTGACAGTGTGGAAAAATCAATTTCCCCAGAGTTTTCAGTTTCCATTTTATAATACCTACACAAATTTTCTTTACAAAAGAACATTTACCGGTTTTCAACTGCCATTGAAAACATTTTTTTCAACTTTATTCAATAAAGCCATCACGCCTTTGTACCTTACGTTTGAATTGAGCCACTTTACCATTTTGATTTTTGTGCATTCAAGCACAAACACATTACAAAACGTCTAAAATATTTGAGTTGATATTTTAATATGTTTAATATTTCATGATCAAGAATTTATAAATATAATATATTTAGTATTCAAAATGAATTAATATACCTATCTACTAAATTTAATGAATGGCAATTGAATGTTAAACCTTATCTATTTTGGGAGTATATGAAGACTAAGGGCATATGTTGCTAGTTTTTTGTAGGTATGGGGAAAAGAATCGAATAAGACGGGCTTAAGAATGTTATTTATAGATTAGTTGTTAGTAAACTTTAGAATTTGATGATAGATCTATGCGGCGTTGCTATGAATTGTCACAGTGCGTACAAATTTAATTAATTTTGTTACAAATCTGTTTATAATTAATGTGACCTACTCTGGTGATTCCTCAACTTATTATTTTTTTTTTGTAAAACTGAAACAACGCAATAATAATGCTAGCTGCGAAAAGGGGTCTCTTCGTGGTTCGGGTAACCCGCCACTGTCGCCGCCACTGTCATAGCTAGAGAAACTTTTCGGTTAATTTCGCCCATGGTGAAATTTTATAATTCCCTGTAATGAGTTCACCAACATCAGCTAGCTAGCTAGTGGTATTTAAAATACAAACTCTACTTATTATAACTAAGTACATGTAGAGAGAGAGAAAGAGTATTAACTTTTGTCATTTATGAAGCTATAACGGTACTATTGGATTATAAAATATATAGAAGGGTTTCTTCTATTAGTGCACTTGATGACTCTATACTCTATTCCAAATTGTGTCAAATTTATATTTTAAATAAAAATATATTAAATTGCATTTAATATTAGGAAATTTCTAGAAACTGAGTTTTCAGTAAGTACCTATATAATTTAGCAACATTTATATTCATAATAACTACACCAAAATAATCTTAATTGAGCCCTTAAATGATAATAGAAAATGTACCTAATGAAACAATAACCGCAAACCGGTTACGTGGTTAGGATTACGCATTGCACCTTTTAAGATTGTTCTATAAATATTAAGTATAAGACATCCTTGACGTTGCTAGTCACGTTGCAACCTATCTCTTTCTATAATTTCAACTCGGATTTTAAACCAGTGTATTTATTGCTAAGAAATTATTTGAAACATCAGCCTGTTAGATGATGCCAGTTATGATGTTAATCAGTAATTTTTTTTTATAAAAAAATTTATATTGATGTTTATCAAATATTATTAGGTATTATTATTTAGAATAATTTTTTTTTCTTCATATTATTAGTGTGAGAAAATTTAAAAATGTAATTTAGTGAAATTTAATAAGTGTATAAAGCAAAATGATTCTGGAATTAGTGTTATGCTTTGCAAGTCCACGGGGTGGCATATCTTATCGTCGGCTTTACAACCGAACTGAAGGCAGTAGGGTAAAGTGATGTCTAGACAATAAAGAACAAACGGCGACAACTTGAATGGGCTTCAATTTGTTCCATGCATGATCAGAACTAAACAACAGATTTTCCATGATAAAAATACCTTTCTTCCGGTATTGGAAAAACTATTGTTTTCTAGGTCACTTTTGATGGACTTGCAAGTGAAGTAGTATGTTATACTTTGTGTTACACCTTATCTTTAGAAATTTTCGGACAGGAAACGCTGTCATTTTTTATTTTTGACAATTTTACTTGTTGATTTATTGACAGTTCAAGAATTCCAGGGCGATATTTATCTTATAGATACGAAAAGCAATTATCAACATTGCTTGTAAATCTTAAAGGCATTTTAAGAGTAGTTGTTTACTTTTATGGATTATAAATATTAAAAAATAGATTTTCGCTCAAGTGAATTATGCATTTATTAAAACAAAAAACAACGTGTAGTGATTTAATAATATAAAACTTTTGTTGCATGATTAAATACAGAATACGATATGAATAACGTAGAATTTCTAATTTAAATTACACTTAATACGTGCCAGGTTAAATGTACAGGGGACTGAATAAACTAATTTTCTTTCGCCAACGTACACTATAATTAAGGCTAATACAAAAGAAATAGAAAAAAAGCGCTTTCCTTGTTTCATTCTTCTAACTTGTATCAAAGGCGAAATAATATTTCTAACCTTGGTCATAGTCGTACGTTTAGACTAATTACAATGTTTAATTGGTAAAACAATTTTAATAATAATAATAATTAAACGCATTGTCATTGGATTCACACGTAGTACTGATGATTCTTTGTCATCATTTATATATCTTAAAGGCAATCAACTTATAAGTAAGATTATAATATTGTACAACAATTGTTTGGCGGAATTCTGCGAAGATGTAGCCATGTATGGTATTTCTTTATTAGGAAGTAAATGCAAAAACGTTATATTCTCGGTTGTTTCATTCTTATTCATTAAGTACAGGTTATGTTACTGTTATTTTTATGATTTAGTTTTGTTAAATTAATTAATTTGCTTTTCTCACATATTGCAAATTAGTTTCATTTACTTGATTACAATCTAAATGATGATTTCATGCATGGGGAACAATTAGATATCCCAATAATTGTAATTTGTACGATTACTACACCATGTTCAAGTATTTACTGGTACAGTCCAGAATCCAGTTACGCAGGCAACAACCTTACGTCATTTTGTAACTAAAACTTGCTAAAAACTTATCAACAATAAATTTCCTGCTAGCTTAAAAAACTATTGAAAATAAAATGAAAAGTACTAATCACAAATTATTTAAAATAAATAATCAATCGTAGAATATGAATTTAATTTCAAAAAATTATTATTTTGTCCAGCTTCACGACCTAATATAGAAGAATAACATTTTTTTAAACTTATAAATCGGTAAATTGACATAGCATATATCTGTTGATCTCATCTTTAAAAAGAATATTTTGAAAGATTCCATCATCAAATTCAACATCTATATCCATCTAAAAAAAATGTATACAACAGCACAACTCATCCTAACACCTCGTGTAAAGTATTCATCAAGTTACATCGCCAACAATGGCCAATGTTCACCGCTAGATCCGCATAAGAAAGGGGTGCCATCCACCGTACCTTTTAAATATGCCTTTATATGTAGTATGCCCGTATGGATTAATAAACCCTTCTTGATATAATATAAAATTGACGGGGAGCCGCCTGGGAAAATAATACTAAACCATGTGCGTGTGTGCTGGAACTGGATTCAAAAACCAGATGTGTACTGCTTTTGGTCAAAACTGACCAACATCTTTTATGCAAGGAAACAATAAGAGTATGAAAATTACTTCGTATTTGTCTCATTGTAAACAAGATGGGGAAAATAATGATATTAGGCTTAGTTGTATGTGTGTGTGTGTTGCTAAGCAAACCAGAAAAAAAGCCTTATAGTTTTTGTGTTACTAGAACTATAAGGAGGAGCCTAGAAATGATTGATCGAATACAACAATGGAAAGTCGTTATTACAAGATTGCAATTTTTCATGCTTGTAGTAATAGGGGTGGACTTGTTTTGTACTCAATTGTGTATAATACGAAACGTAATGTGATAGTGTACATTTACGAAATAAATCACCCCCCCCCCCTTCACTTCTTTAGAAAAAATTCCGAAATAATATGAATACGTTTCTTTGAAATTAATATTTGGCTGATCGATCAACATTGACAAAGTGAATTATTATCGACATTTGTGGAAATCGTTTTCGCTGCCGTGAATAGATTTACGCATTTTTGGTGCTATACTGGATAAAATAATAACTTTTGAAATGAAATTCATATTTTACGACAGTTTATTTTATTTTAAATAATTTTCGATAAGTAGTTTTCATTTAATTTTCAATAGTTTTTTTAAGCCGGAAATTTCATGTTGATAAGTTTTTCAGGTTTTAGTTACAAAATGACGTAAAGTTGCGTATCTGGACTATATCTAGTTCATTTTGTAACTTAAGAATTGTGTTTGATATATATAATAAATGTAGTCGCTGATAAAGTAATTTAAACCCCTTAAAAATCTTTTTATAGAATTAAAAACTTGCTCTGAAACACACCCAGTGCTTTCATACAATTGCAACGTATAATTTATTTATATTTCGTGTGTTCCAATTATTTTTTAACAGGTGACCAGTTATTTAAACATATTATAATATTCTTTGTCTCAACAAATAAATATTTCTTAGATAATAGGTAAAAATATTGAATATTTCAATGACATATCGATTAGATTACAAACATTCTTCAGATATCTGAATAAAATTGAAATGATATCCTTATATAGCTGTAGCAGGGGACATTCACATTTACGGTATACATTTACCAGACAACAAAACAACATTACGTTCACAATAACTATCGGGAAATATTTAACTCGTTTATCAAACGGGATATTTTATAATTATAATTATTGTCTTAACGATAACAATAAATGCTAAGGCCTTTTATTCTTGCATATATATTTATAAATATAAACAATTGCTGTTCTATTAATACTTATCCTATTTGAATATATAGCATTGAGAAACACCAACGTGTGTTACTTTCTTTGCTAATCCAGCGATGAATTGAGATAAAATCGTATTTAAATTCACAACTTATAAGGAATATTTTATATACAGCGGTTAGTTGCGCTTACACACTAACCGCTGCGAAATCAAATACATTTGAAAACAAATCAAATGTTCACTTGTATCTATAAATTCTATTTAGTTATGGATGACTTTTGAAACCAGTTGAACGTTTTAAAACTGTCAGACACGATGCATTTATTATTTACTTAGTTGTCCATACAGTTTTGAATGAATGAACAATTTTTACTTTCTTTTACGAAGTAATAAGTAAGTATTGTAATCACGAAAAAAGAAAGTTCGAAATTTTAACGGAAATACACGTTTTGAACTTCCTGAATCGAGCCTGACTATTTTTGAAATGACGTCTGTGTATGTGTGTGTGTGTGTGTGTGTGTGTGTGTGCTCTACAGCCTACACTGCTGAAGATAAAATTATGAAACTTTAAACTTAAGATTTGTATATGCCCGGGGTGAAAACCTTCTATTTTTGAAAAGCATATTCTAACCGGAAGTGCATGTTTACTTAAGACTTTTTTTGCAATTTCTGCAATATCTCCGAAACGGCTATACTTGCAGTAAAATAGTTAGAATAACATTAAAAGATATTAGTATTCTGCACAACTTTTGTTTGAAACATTTCTTCAAAAAGTGTACCAGTTACAAGATCTTATCTTATTGATATTGCCATAGTTACGTAGGTATGGAAGATTATATATAATAAATCGCATCTACTATGCATATCAATTGTTTTAAATATTCAAATATTTTGACATTTAACATTTATTGTCAGTGTCACAAATAAGTTTAGTGAAAAAACGTTACAAAGGTTAGTAAATAATTTAAATATATGATACATATTTTGTATGGTTTAAAGTCCATTTGCAAACATAATAATTTTTAATAATGTGTAATGAATAATTATATTTTCTGTATATTACTATAGAATCGAACATTTTAAATATAAAATACATATGTTTTTAGAAATCTGACAATAATCTAACTTTACAATTTTACTGGACTACGTAAAAGAAAGTTTAGAGCCAACACATGGCCGATGTTTTTGCGTAACGGCCACTATTTGAGATAAATACAGAAATATATTTCTATTTAGTTTTCTATAACCCTGACCTACACAGATTCACTTTTCATCGTCATCAAACACATTCGTTACAGCTAGACGATTCGATTATTCGTATAGTTAACCACTGATTTAACCGCGGTGTTTTTATTCTCAACTCCAAGGGCATGCATTTTTACTTTTACCTTTGATATTTTAATAAGATATAGAAATATGTGTGAAAGGTTTTTATAATATTTATTGTGTTTCCAGTCATCACGATTTGATTATAGATAATTAAAATTAACTCATATGTTCGTATACTGAACTCACGTTTAACATAAAAAAAAAATATTTATTGAAATTTGCAATACTGCTTCAGGGTTTTTCTGATTCCTATCTTGTATTGTATTTTTAAAAAAAATTCTATTACACAAATAAAACACACAATTTCACTTGAAACGAAATAAATCATTCCATGTCAACAATGAAAAGTAAATCAAGTAAAACAGATGTAAGATGACTTTTAGGGCGTTAGGGTCCAGTTTAGATATCTAGAGAAACATGATATTTAACTGGTGTGTGACCATAACTTTAACTGTCACACCAAACAACTATATATTTTCTGTGGAATGTTTCGGAAAAGGAGCAGAAAATGACCTGTACTAGAGCTATTGAGCTAGGGTGGTCTATGATCCGTAACCATCCGTTTTTCTCCCCATTTTCTTTGCGGCTACAACATTTCTGGAAATGTGTGTTATGAAATGTGATACGCGATGTTTACAACGAACAATTCGGCTCTGACACGTTCTTGTGTCGTTTGTTTTTATAAGATATTTGTCAGTGAAAAGTACTCACTCATTATGTCAAAATTCGGGTGTGTTTTTAGACTGGCGATTGTCTATATCGCATCGCACACACATTTATAAATAAACAAAAGAACGGACGAAAAAGTTTGAAAATATTTGTTTAAAATTGACATGAGTTTTACTATGATGATAATAACAAACACAATCATGCACTAATATCACTCATTTAGTACATTAAAACGTCAACAATTCACATTTGAAATATTAATTATAATGACGTCACTATCTTACAAATCCAACATATTTTATAAGTAATGAATCTAAAATAAAATACTGACAACATATCCATTAGGTTGGTAACTGTTGTTATCATTTTTATTTCAATTTAAAAGATTATATTTTTGTGTTTTTAATCTGTATTTATTATATTTTATATTAATTTCATAAATTCTCCATATTATATAAATCGTAGCTTTTCTGTATATAACATAAAAATTCTATAACCCTATAAGCACACATACAAAATTATATATTTTGTTCAAGGTTACAGAGCTTATAGAATTTTATAAAATAACACAAAACACTTGAGAATGGAAGAGTGTTTGATGACAGTTGAACAACATGACATGTGTTGACAACTGACAATCAATGTTGTCACTAACTAAATTAAATGCACTTGCAAGGGTGGCATTTTTTCCCTAAAGATTTACTATACAGCAATGACATCATCCTGATTAAACTATATTTTAAAACGGCGATTATCAAAATATTATTAAATATTTATATCAAATATGCAATTATTTTGATGGTGTCAGTGTAAAAATAGAGAAAATGCAATATTTCAAGCTATATAAATCAATGTTCACTGTGTATACGAAAGAATAAACACAATACAGATGAAAAGAACAATGCTTTTTTGCGGTATCCCTATACCATTTGTCTATTCGTGACATATAATACAGGGTTGCTTGGGTATGGGTGGGAAAACGTTCATATTACATTAATCACATCATAATTTTCAAATAGGATCTATTCATTAAAGTAGGGGTCTATTATGCGAAATGAAAATCCAATTAGTACGATTTACGATAAACTAACAAGACTGGCTTTAATTATCGCAATTAAATATATTTTCTATTGTAGAATCTATTTGTGTCAAATAAATACATATATAGTCGTATTCATATAAGAAGAACATTTTTGTGGCATGAATCATACACTTTTTACATGTAATCATATATCACAAAAATGTTCTTCTTATGTGAATTCATATTTAGCGATTATAAAATCTGGTTCTATTGCCCATAAATGTGTTTCTTACACCGTTGTTTAATACAGAATTATATACAGTGTAATCAATCTTAAAAGCGTATCATTTGGTTATTACGTTTATGGCAGTTTTTCAATCATTTAATTGCATGTATAGTTAAAACATCGGCCATGTATTGGCCCTAAACTTTCTTTTACGTAGTCAGTATATTTTGATTTGATAGTATATAAATTAAAATATAAAATGTTAAAATTTAACAGAAAATATTTTCACTCATTATGTCCAGTAAAACTGTAAAGTTAGATTATTGTCAGATTTCTAATAAAACATATGTATTTTAGATTTAAAACGTTCGATTCTATAGTAATATACAGAAAATATAATTATTCATTACACATTATTAAAAATTATTATGGCCGGACATTTATATTTATAAATAATATTTTAAATTATTTACTAACCTTTGTAACGCTTTTTCACTAAACTTATTTGTAACACTGACAATAAATGTTAAATGTCAAAATATTTGAATATTTAAAACAATTGACATGCATAGTAGATGCGATTTATTAAATATAATTTCCCATACCTACGTAACTATGGCAATATCAATAAGATAAGATCTTGTAACTGGTACTTTTTGAAGAAATGTTTCAAACAAAAGTTGTGCAGAATACTAATATCTTTGAATGTTAATGTAACTATATTTATTGTAAGTACAGCCGTTTCGGAGATATTGCAGAAATTACAAAAAAATTACTTAAGTAAACTTCCGGTTTGAATATGCTTTTCAAAAATAGGAGGTTTTCCTCCCAGGCATATACAAATCTTAAGTTTAAAGTTTCATAATTTTATCTTCAACGGAGTAAGCTGTAGAGCGCTAACAGCACACACACACAGACACACACACACACGCAGACGTCATTCCAAAAAATAGTCAGACTCGATTCAGGAAGGTCAAAAGGTGTATTTCCGTAAAAATTTCGAGAATTTTTTTTTTTCGTGATTACAATACTTACTTATACTTCGTTAAAAGAAAGTAAAAATATTCTAACAAATATTTGATGTGACACAAAACCGATGTATAGTTGCGATTACAATTATTTGAAAATTAATAACGATTGTTTGTTTTGAAAAGTAGGTATACGGTATTATTTTCAATATATAAACAATGGGTAAATCTACATAAATACATGACCCACATATTTATACTTTTTTCTGGGTGCGGAATAAACATTGAGTGTTCACATCAACCAGATGATGGGACATAGATATTTCATGCACTAGCTACCCCTATATTGTCACGTAAGCAGCTGCCTCCTCTCTCACACATTTACAGCCCAAATAGAACGCGTCCTTGAACTTAATTCTAATTTGACATAATTAATAATAAGTAGCATAAAACTGAAAAGCGATTTAATTTAATAGAAATATAACACATATTGGGCTTTGTATATAAAGTCTAGTCTAGTCTCCGCAGTTGTGTTTAGTGAAGTTATAGCACAGAGCAAGTAGGTGACGTCACATAAAATATAAATTACGAAGCTCTATTTGCCAACGCTGAGCGAAACGTTTCATAGATGACCAAAGCAACTTGTCCAATTTTTCTTATGTGTATTGTGATTAAATAAGAAGTTTGGCTGATTAAAATGTTATCTATAAACTGTATTTCTCACGGTTATCACAAAAAAGTCATTAATAATTTGTACTTTTACTGCCAATCTATAGCAGAAACAAAAAACTAACAAGGTTTATCGTGATAATACACCTATAAGAAATAAGCAATTGCTTACTTCCGTTGCGCTTGCGGTTAGTTGCGCAGACAGACACACAACACTTCTACCAACCTACCTACCAGTAAGAAAGAGTAAAAAAAAAACTGAAAGTAGAAATTATAAGTGAGTCGCGTCGCGATCTTAGTGGGTCATGCATTTACATATTATTATATTGAACACCTTACAATGATCGATTCTATACTACAACTCACACTTGTAATGCAATGTTTCATTTTATTTTCAATTAAAAGTCTACTAATACAAACTAATAAGAAATATCAAATTTTACGCAAATAAAGACAAAAGTCTATTGGGAATTGTAAAATTCGCAATTGATGCCTCTCTTAATTTAATTTAATTTAATAATTTTTAAAAAGATTAATTATTTTGTTTAAGTTTTTCTATATGAAAGATATAAATAATTAAAATACTCATCCGAATGACGAAACAAAGATATGTTATCTAGGGTTTTATACACTATAAAGTTGATGCCAGTGTGTTAATAAGTGATTAGCTTAGTTATGTAACTCGCTCATTGCTCAGGGTAACTAGAAACTGAACTCGATTAACTCATTCGTGGTAAAGTGTTCTTATTTGTTTGGTTATATTTGATATATTCCTTGTGTCGTCACGTGCTTTATGACAATTAGGAATTTTTAATTGCAAATAGTTAATAAGTAGTACGATTTGAAAAGAAGCAAATACGAATTAAATTACAATCTAATTGTAATCTACATATAGGTGTATTGACCATTTAATGACGATAGATAACAATCATATGTATACATGTTCCACATATGAATTGTAGTATAGATATATCTGCCGACAGAGCGTATTTGTGTGTGGCAAATCAATTATTTTTAAACTATGCCAAGCTGGCATAATTTAAATTATATATTTTTTTATAGTTCTATATTTAAACGGGTTTTGCATATATTTACTTGCATTAAAGTATTTTATTGATTCTTTGATATTTTATTATTAAGTCTGTCAATAACTACGCATATTATTTACTATATCAAGTTTTACTTTTTAATCGTTTTCTCACACACGTTGTAAACCTATTTTACACTCATCTTAACACAGTCTTCTTCTTCCCATACACTTTTCTGGAGACCGTTTTTGTTTCCAAATTCTATTAATATCCGCATTTAAATACAATCAAATCACCTGAAGATAGTTACCCCGTAAATTTCGTAGAATTTAAAAAGAATTTTGGTAATTAGATATTTAGCTAATTAGTATTATTACAAACATCATTAGACGATTAGTATTTGTTAGATTCACAATTCATAATGCCCACAGTTCATTGGGGCAGAAGAGGTTTAAATTATCCTGAAGGTAATTTACTTAATTCAATGGAATTTGAATAAAAATTCGTTGATAATTCTTGCAATTAAACAATGCAGTATAAACTAAAAAAACTTCATCAGTTTACATTGTTAATAAAATGTATTTTATTACGAAACTAATTTGACGTAAATTAAGATGCAATTTTATGGTGTTAATACTAAGATCTGAAGGTAAAATCAAACACCTAACATGTGATAAGTGGATTTTATGTATATACATTCTTATATCCAAGAAAAGAAAATGCATATGTTAATGATCTAATTTAGGGACATATATAAGTAATAATTATTCAACATTCCTCTTTACAATTGACCGAACACCTGGCCACTCTATCATACATAGATATTTCTAGTATAAAATCAATAATGAATCACTCGAACAAACTATTAATCGTCGATGTCAGTCAAGCGCAAAATTATTTCTTAATTAAAAAGCACGCCAATCAATTACCCACTCATATCCGATTTCGATACTCTTACACAATACACAAATAATAACAATAACAATTATATATATATATATATATATATATATATATATATATATATATATATATATATTTATATATATATATATATATATATATATATATATATATATATATTATATATATATATATATATATATATATATATATATATATATATATATATATATATATATATATATATATATATATATATATATATATATATATATATATGTACCTATATAGATAGATAGTTGAACACAAATGAATCGCAACAATTTATCTAGACTTCGGCCGTTAATAGTTCATTGTGATCACGTTTTCAAACTGCACGCAGATTAAATTACCTACATAGCGATATCAAATTATCGATAAATATAGCTTAGTTACGATAACCGACAACCTGGTCGACAAATTGCTAAACGGATTATGCAAGACTAACTTATATGAATAGAGACGGTGATTTTGTGACCACTGTCTTTTTATAATAAACGACCTTGAATACGTTGCTGAAATGTCTAGATGTATAATGTTCTACAGATATACATACTTTATATATATATATATATATATATATATATATATATATATATATATATACATAGATATATATATATATATATATATATATATATATATATATATATATATATATATATATATATATATATATATATATATATAATAATAATACTGAAGATAATCATAAATTGCTAATTTACGTCAAAAAAATAACAACAATATACATTAATTTCGTAGATTTGAGAGTCATATATTTATCTTTACAGTTTTAAAGTAATAATACATACTTATATGTATAAAATAAATAAATAGATTTTCTTTTAAAAGGTATTACATAGCGTATAAGTTTACAGCGTAGATTTCAAAAATGATATCTAGTTTTTTTTAATCACGTAAACATTTACGCTGTCACATATATTTAACTGATGTAGATTGCTCTAAAAAGCCACTTGATAATGAATTCCATAAATTGTTACTTTTGTTGAAATATATTAATAATTCTGTTTGATAATCAAAGCAAATCTATTCCATCGGAACTGAATATATTCCACTCAGAGAAAAAGAACTAGTTTTTCTATATATATATATATAAATATTCATGAAAACCAGACTTACATCTTAGTCACTGAATGAATAAATTATTTTCATTATTTTTCTGTGCAAACAAAATATATTTTGATAGTTAAGATTATTTAAATGAATATAAATAAATTTCCAGTTGTCGAAAATTCTAGTTAACGTTCTTAAACGCGTTGTAAATTGTTTTTATAACAACAATAATTAACATAACAAAAACGATTGAGCGTAATTGTGCTCTATTGCATAATTTACAATATATAGGCTTATCGTACATCTAGAAATACCAAGAAATAAGCCAATGCATATTTATTCTCTAAATACTGATAAAATGTGGGTGACAAAATAAAAATAAATTTTTCCTTCTGCCAGCTAGCAAATTGTTATCTTAAAATTAAATTTAAAAAAAAACTAATGGCATTCTTGCGCCTAAAATGATAACCATTAAATAAACAATTTGGATTCTTTTTACCCATAGCTAAAAATAACCGCGGTTTCAAAAAATATATATACAGGTGTTCCACCAAATCTGGCACACAGGTTACATATGAGATATCGTCAAATACGCGTCCTAATTTTTGATTTTAGACGAAAAGTTTCTATAATTTCAAAACTTTTAGAAATCCATAAATCAATATTTATCTTTCCACATAATAAACGTAAATAAGTCCAAGACGGTATGAAATGTGTTAGATGATTAATAAATAAGGTTATACAAGTTATTTTTATTGTATTAAATTAAATTTTAGAGCCAATTGTTTGAGTGTGACTTTGAGTTATATTGTTTAATCTCTAGTTAAAATAAATTACATTTAGACAATAATATCATATTGATTTTATCTATATAAGTTTCGAGATAATTTACAAATCACTAAACTGGAGTTTAAATAATACTTTTTGACAACTGATATTATATCTAGGTATATGAAAGAAAATATTTTCCAATTTTCCTGTTAGACAGTAACATATTTCGCGACTGATTTCATGGGACATACTGTATAATTTAAAAATCAACACGAGTAAAAAGCGAATATTTTATGGCCGTAGACCTTTCCCAGCTCCAGTCCGCGTCCCCCAATAAACAACCTTGACGAGCCGGCAAAATCACATTAACACGCACTCATTTCCTTTGCACTTACCACTGATTCTCGGTCGCGTTATGTTATCTCTGGGCCATGCAGGAGTTGGTTTTTTGATTTCCGAAATGACCCTCGGTGGCGTCTGATGATGGAACCCCAGCTCCAAATACGGACTTCTGGTCGTTGCTATCATACTGACACAACAAAACACAGACATCCGTTTATTGTTCAATTTTTCGGCACAACCAATTACTTTTTTGCACACAAACACATGGTTTGAAACACTTTTTGTAATTAATCGAAATTTTATTTATTTATTTATATGTACTTTCAAACATATAAATAGTTTTTAATTATTATCAGTTTTTAACACTCGACTTTTGGATAGCATTTATAGCACTTTTGTCTTCTGGAAGAGTATACGGGAAAAATCGCGTTTAGACACTACTTGTAGTATTTTTAGAGAAATATTAGAATTGTTTCCAAACGATGTCTCATGTTTAAAAGAAACTGATTTTCTAAAAGAACACACCCAAAGAAAAAAGTAGAACTGTTCTATCTATCTATATTTTATATGGGTTTATAAACTGGTTGCACATTGACTCTTAAAAGCTTTTCACAAACTTTCAATTGTTGAAATTATTTGATTGTTGTCGAAACAATTTCCGAATCAGTAAATAGGTGATTTGGTTCATAAATATTTCAATTGTTGTCACAATTATGTACGATTATAATATTGATCGAAAACCTTGACGACAATGCATCAATAGTTGATTTATCAAATATATTCTCAAATTATTCACTTTTACTTTTGTTCACATTTTATTTGAAAAACTACTATTGTATTCTGACAATGGATACTGATTTTGTCATTGTAGGCAATTAAAACTTTCAAAATTTAAATCGAGATTAATTTATCATTCTAATCAAAATATAATTGTTCACATAGTTTTATTTTATTATTTTATTCACAACACAAATATTATGGTTCCACTAAATCACTTTTAATATTTATCTTTTATTCAAATTCACTTAATTTAAATGATTACTTGTTTATTAAATAGCTTACGCTCCACATTTATGTTTATTTAAATATACGTTTTCACTGAACAAATTCACTAAACTAGAATGTTTGAAAAAGTCGAAAGTTCGCGCGCTAATCATAACACATTGTGCAGCCGGCATTTGTGACCGACATGTTCGAATGTCGTGGCGATATTAAAAGTGACTAGGAGCGCTTGCTGAAGATGATAACTGGGTCCAAAGTGGGGACAGATTATGACAGCTGTGGGGCCTTCGCGGAGGGCCTCACTCACTGGGTAATTGTGCTTCGGTACTTAGGACTAGCTTCTATTAGATAGAGTAAGAATCGGTATGTATGAATGACAAATCACCCAACTGTTTCACTGTTCTTATCTCTGTTCCTCATGGAGTATTTTGATATTTCTTTCTTCCTCATTTGGATCCTTTATGTCTTGGGGGGAAAGGGTCTATCTCTTTCCCTAATACACGCCCAGAAAAGGGTTCTCTCGTTTCATCCCAATAAGCAGTATGTTTATTAAATCTATTTGGTTCTGTTGTTTAAAAAAAATGCATTTCAATATGAAATGTATTTATACATAGTATATGAATATAAATAAATTACAATAAATGGGTTTTAAAACATCAAATTTTAATAGCGTAAAGTAGAACGAGAAATTATTTTGTGTTGAAATCAGTATAATTCAATTATAAGTATTGTTGTATTAATAAATCTTAGAAAAGTTACAACAAATGTATAGTTATCAATTTTATAAAGTTTATTGCTAATTGTAGCTAAAATTTAATATTATAAATAAATATTTTTTATCATACTTTTTTCAGCTAAAACTTTCTTTGAATTAATGCAGTGCCATTTATTTTAAATAGGACGTCATGTCATTATTATAAATAAAATGATTTGATTTATACAAAAAGTATTTCAATAATAAAATATTGATATAATTGACAGGATATATTAAATTTTATCAAAACACAATTTATGAAAGTAAACACCTATGTTTAAGTTTTGAAATCCGGTCTAATTGTTTATAAACAAAGCACTAAAATTAAAAGAAATTGTAATTAAACACAGACGTTTTCTAGTTTCTACTATTGATTACAGTAGGTAAATAAATGTGTTACTAAATGCTCGCACATAAAATTATTTCGTCTTGTTTAACAACAATATCAAATGTAGGAATGTTTAAATTATATATAAATATATATGTAGGTATGGAAAATGTTGAATAATTCGTTGAAATTTAATGATTGTTCCAATTCCGTGAATTTTAAATTCTATATTTGGCTTGAAATTGATGAGTAATCGCATATTTTAAACTTGTTTACAATTATATAATTTTTGGAATAAATTTGAATTTTCATAAAATAGATTACTTCATTTTTCCGTAAGTATTTGCAATAGAAAGCGAAATTATTCAAATAACAATTGAAGTGTATTTCGAAGGTTGCACTTCCAGATATATTATTTCATATTTTCTAAAGGATTGGCCTCTTTATTTAAGCTGTTTTATCTCTATCTATTAATAATTATTTATAGATTATTTGATACGTTATCTAATTTTAAACTGATTAGTAATTTTTGTTACAAAACATTTTCACTTACGGAAACTCATAAAACATTTCATTTCAGTCCATTTTATTTTTAGTACAACAATTATTAAACAATACTATTTTATCTTTATAAATCAATATTCAAAATTGTTTTTTTTTATTGTAAATTTATACATTTCGTGATAACGGAAATACAAAATTGTTGATTCAACTGGGGAATGAACTAATCTTATTTTTTCGTACACTGTGAATGTATAACGCTTTGTGTAAAATAATAAAACAGCCCTTTCTGTATATATAATGTGCTTCCATGTGAAAATAATGTAACGCCGCCCCTGACCCAACACAACTAACCCGAAACTAATGTCATTATTTCTGAATATATGTCATTATCCCTTTTTCAAATTATGATAATATAAGGCAATCGACTTTCAGCCTCACATATTATAACTGGGGTACGAATAATCTTCTTACCCTGTATTTACTAACAAATTAGTAAGATATATCAAAGTCAATTTCTAAGCGTCGCAGAAAAGAATATATATATATATATATATATATATATATATATATATATATATATATATATATATATATATATGTATATATATATATGTATATATATATATATATATATATATATATATATATATATATATATATATATATATATATATATATATATATATATATATATATATAGATATATATAATTTTAAATATCTTCGAAACGGCTACACTTACAGTAAAATAGTTAGAATTAAAATGAAAGACATTAATATTTCGCACAACTTTTGTTTGAACCATTTCTTCAAAAACTGTACCCATTACAAGAAAATGCCTTTTCAAATTCTTAAATTTCTTATTTATGTTGCCATAGTTATATACAGGAATTAATATTTATTACGTCATATTATGTTAACAGGAAAATAAAATAGATTAAAATATTATATATACTTACTACGTATAAGAACGTCCAGTGCGGGACACTGCAGATGTTTTATTTTTATTGAGTACAAAGAATATTTGAGTGGAAAAAAAAATATTAAAAATATTAACTAATTTGTTGATTTGCCAGATTAATATCAATTTTTTAGTGGACAATTAATTATGATAACAATAGTATATTGTTGTTAATTGTTCAAGTAAAATGTGAGTGATAATGAAAAAAATCCCACGCAAATGTTAATATTAATTTTATGTTTTCGAAAAACCTTCAATACTCTTATTTATATTACGAAAAAGAAAAACATACACATGTTATGTTATATAATGGAACGCTCAACTAATTATAATTTATTTAAATTCGAGTAGAAACATAAAAAATAAAATCGTAAGTGTGTTGAAACTAAAATCGGTTCATCGACTTTTGTAGGTCGAAAAAAATTAGTAAAATTACAAATCGCCCACAAATGTTAATGAAGAAGTCTTGTATACGGGCACATTTTTAGCCTTGCCTTAGCATACCTACACGTTTTTAAAATTTCAGCTAATATTTATTTGGCAATTACTGATGCGGTGTCCAGTTTATTTTTTAACCCTTTACTAGACAAATTTACGTTTTATTTTCAGAAATTTGCATTATTTAACTACACCAAATTAATTTCCATAAAAAAACAATCAATTATTTACTTAATACTAAATGATATGTAATATTTACGTCTGTTTCAACGAACGAAATAAAATACTATCAATAGTAAATGCTTTGTATGCTAGTGCCATCGAAAACTGAATGCGTTTATTTATTACCAATTCTAGCTTAGACATGTGACATTTATATTTGTAATTCAATCTTGTTTATAAGTTTATAATTTCATGTTAAATATATAATTTAATGTGTATGACGAATTGATTTATTTAAATATAAATTTATTTTATTCCGTGCAGTAAAAGGTTAATTTGTAATATCATTTATTCTTTGCTTTTTGAATAGTAAACAACGACATATTTCATTTAGTTTAAATTTCAAGTGTCAGGTAAATATTAAATTCATTTTTTACTATAATTTTATTATCATAATTTTAAATATAAATAATTTAAAGGTGGCCATCCATATTGAAGGTTGAAACATAGCACTTTCCGCTTAAATAATAATTACTTTTATATAATATTTTACATATTTCATTGACAAAGTTATTAATATTCCTAATTACGAAAGTGCGAAATGAATTTTTAAATTGTAGCTGTTATTTCAACCACCTTCTGTGTCAAACGCAATATTTAATTGAAATGGATACTCTAAATAATATGAAATGCGTAACCTAATTAAGCTAAATATTTATTAAATAAAAACAATTAGAAGTAGACTCCTTTTTGTACAAACACCAAGGTTATTGTATCAACAGCTGCGGTGTCCGAGTGGTTAAGGAGATGGACTTGAAATCCATTGGGTTCTGCCCGCACAGGTTCGAATCCTGTCCGCAGCGATAAATTTTAACTTTTTTAAAACTATTTAAAAATTGTGATAATTAACAACAATTGATATTTATCAAGGCTGATATTATAAATTAGTGATTTTATTGGTGTACTATGTACCATGACACCCACATTATAATTAGTTACGTTTACAATTATTTTTTTACAATCGTGTATAAATTGTTTATTTAATAATATACTTAATTATTTTTTTAAACAATCTAATCTTTTTCACTGTACTGTGATTTTACTATATTTTGCATGTATAAATCATGCATTTAACTGAAGAGCGAAAAAACATTAAAATATTTATTTATTTTCGTATGGTAGTTGCCTGCGTATCTGGACTATAGTAATATTTGTTTATTTATTGATTTTTATAAATTGAGCGTTGACTTTATTTGAAATTGCGGCAAACATTCGTTTTACACGTGGTTGGCGCGAGAGGACATTGACGATTTCATCTAGAGTAGAGAGGAATTTCTTTATATAGTTTAGTGGGTGGTTGAACATCTGGTGTGGTAGTGGTTGGCGTAGCGCAGCGCAGATAGTTGAATGTCTTCGAACCACGAAATGTAATAACAGGCCACTGTGGGGTTGTGCATTGTGGTGACGGTGCCTGGAAGCGGTGTTCGATCCAACATTTTTATTGACATACACGATTGGATTAACAGCCGTTTCTCTTTTCTTGATGTTGTTGTCTGTTCTGCGGCTTCCAATCAAATCATTACCGAGTTGATTGCTTCTTCCTTCATGGATTGAAGGACGATTTATAATATATAATAAACAATTTTCTAATTGTTACCAATCTTGAATATTTATTAAAATTTTAAATCTTTTCGAAATAGTTACTCATCATCCATAAATTAATTTACAGAATACAATACGAGGTATTGTGGGTGTTTAGGGTTAAAAATGAAAGTAACAAAAGTTATAATTTATCCTTGTGCATGCATGATTCATCCTAGAACCATGTTTGTAATACAATTTTCGACAGCAAAGTGCACGGGCGTTATTTGGTTACCCTAATGAACTTACTGTTAGTCTCGACCAATATTATTAGTGATGCCATGACGCAAACATTCCAAATGTATTTACCTCATTTGATTAACTGCAAATTCACCACTCAAAAGCCAAAGTAGTGGGCTATTTTAACAATAGTTAACAATATTAAGTCATCATTCACGTACACGTCTGATTATGTTTGATTGAAAGTGAAATTTGAATAAACGAGTAGGATGACATTTTGAAAATGGTTTTTGCAATACTTATTAATTGTTGTCTTATTTGAATTTATTAAGCAACATCTATAAGTTGAGAGGAATATTAATATGCATTTAAATATTTCTTAAAGCAGACGTTTGTTTTTCAAAAATATACATATTTTATTTTGGAAATTATAACTCGTTAAAGTTCGTTAGGGAGTGGAAATGACTTTGTTTTTGTTGTTTTAATATTTATATATATATACATATATATATATATATCTATATATATATATATATATATATCTATATATATATATATATATATATATATATATATATATATATATATATATATATATATATATACATATATATATATGTATATATATATATATATATATATATATATATATATATATATATATATCTATATATATATATATTTAGAATGGGCCATCTGCTGGTTTCTGTTTAAAGTGCGTGTTATTTTGACAGTTTGCAAAACTGACGCACTTGACATTATTCAAGCGTAAAACGATCAATTTCTCACAGCGGAAGTTTGACACTACATATCTATCAATGTCAAGCACACCAGTGTCGCAAATTGTCGAACTAACACCCATTTCAAAAATAAACCAACAGTTGGCCCACCTTATATATTGTTATATATTGTAAAGTTGATCCTTCGTATGTCCTAAATTGAGCTATAACAGCAAGCGTAAAGTATCCCCTTTAATTGTCCGTAGAAATTTAAAAATACTTTTCGTATATAAAGTATATTTAGATTTTTATATGTTTTTAATATATAGCTTGCATATACATAGATGAATATTGGTGCAAGACTAATGTTCGTTCTTTTATATTTGCCCCCGGAAACTGTTATGTCCTGTAAGTATGTAGCACCGTGTGGTGTCGTAGTAATGACGTCATTGTAGCAACCAATGACGTCGACAAGCCACGATCGATCGATACACGCAGTTCATGGGTCGGTTCACCCGCGCCACAGTTCGTATTTGCGTGTGTGTTTGTATAATGTTCTAACCTACAGCATACCACCCCCAATATCTATTGTTAGTATCACCCCGAGCCCTAAAATACCACCGTACTTAATGCTATAGCGGAGGACATTTATTTTTACCTACATACATATATATATATATATATATATACAATGCAGAAATGTTCAGTTTCCTAACATACTTGAAAACCAAACAATATACGCAACCATGCACACAGCCAACCAAAATCTATAAACTAAAGATTAACCTTTAAAGGAGAATTAAATTAAACAAATTTTCTGCAATATTTAGACTCAATTTTTCTCCTACAGTATAACTTTCCATTTTAATTTTTTTCACTAAAAATCCCATAAAAATACACTATTAATTAATTTTATTATTTGACATTTTACATAGGTATTTAAAAATATAAATATTTAAAATTACACGTTGACGTAATTTAGTGTATTTCACACTATGTATATTGTAATAATAAATGATTAGCTCAGTTGTCTAACACGCTCCATTGGTCACGTTCACAAGAAATAGGGCTCGATCAACTCATTCGTACAACGCGTTCTTATTTGTTTGGTGGGCATAGTACTTGTTTCGTCACGAGATTAGCGCTAATGACGAAACTTTAATTGAAAATAATTAATAAACGATGCAATTTAAAAAGGATCAAATGCGATTAATCCGAATTTAATTACTAATTGTAATATATAGGTTTTATATTAATGATGTTGTGGATCGAAAATATTTAATTACACTTACTTTTGGAGTTTAAACAAAAAATGAAAATAATTATAGTATCTGTAATTTTTTAGTTAGTTTTGTAAAAACCACAAAACTAATTACTTTATACGTTTAAACTATGAAACACGAATTTCAATTTGTTCCCTATGCACCAGCAGATTTCGAATCATTAGTATATAACCGAATGTCTATGTAGCAACGTGCATAGATGTAAATTGTAGTGCCTATATACAATAACGCAATGGCATTTATGACGTCATGGCGTCAACAATATGAATATTTCCGATGGTCAAATTGGTTTTCTCATACGTTTATTGTTGTTTTCCATTATCTACGATTGTCATACGTAGCAGACTGTTATTTATAGATTTTATTGCTCTGATAGTATCTTTCTGTAATTTCGTTTGGCCTTCGCAAATAGAAAATTGGATTTTCTTAATATTTTGGCGAGACATACAAAACCAAAGAAAGGATTATATTTGTAGACAAGGGCTAAATTTGTCAAGATTGCTATTAAGATTTGCCATATCTTTAATAATATATAAACATAGAAATACATTTTATTAACCAAATTTGGTTAAATATATATTTAATTCATATACTAAATATCTATATAAATTTATTTAAGTTCAGGCTTCTTAAGGGAATGATTACATTTATTTCTTAAATGTTTTCACAATTCACAATTTAATTTACGGATTACAAACGCAATTATATATTTTTTAAAATAAAAACGAGGCCAGATTTTGTATCACTTCTCAAGAATTTGTTGTATATCGGGTTCAATATGCATAAATTCGTATATGTGAATAATGATTTAATTTTAGTATACCTAATCCAATTTAAATAAAAGCAACAGAGTTATAGCGTTTGTCATTTAGTAAAAGACAAAAAGTCACGTATGAACGGTTGGTTTAATGATGGCTCAACAAGGCGTTATAACCGAATCAACGTCACGTTCATAATAACGACGTCACCACAGAAATAAGCTCGTTTACGAACATCGAACGCTTCATCATTATCATGGTTACACTTTTTGTACCATCTACACATCAAGAAAATTGCATTTTTATGTGTGATTGAAAAAGTTAATGTTGATGCATTCAATTTCTTTTTCTACATTTTTTTATTGACATCTTATTACTGTTTTTGAATGTAGTTTTTTAAGAGTTTGTATACATGTAAAATGTCATTTACACAGTTGTTTAATACTGTTTTTATGGACTTTCCACTTTTTAATTTAATTTGATAAGTAGTTATTTCGGCTCATAAAATGTTTTTTTATTATTTTGATAGCTTTCTCTGTTGAGATGTGATTCATTTATGACTGCACTTGCATTATTAGAAGTAATGTTTTGGTTATTATTTGTATGTACTACATTCTTTGGTGATCCTTGGAAAATGAAAGTATACATAAGTTGTAAATTAAATTAAATTTTTCAGATGAAATAGATTTTTATACATACATATATACATGAGAGAAATAAATAAATAATAAACAATGCTCTAATTATTACAATAAACAAAATTATTTATATTTATAATTTATGATTTCCATAGAAACAATTGGCGATTTTTATTTATCTTTTTCACTATGAAATACTAAACACCTTTTAATGTTCAATGAATATCTAAACTTGTTTAGACGATATGAATTCAAAAAAAATCATTTTTTAACGTAAAGTCGTCGCTTTTTAATCTATTTTCAACGTAAAACATTTAATGTCTAAGAGAGTCGAATGTAGAACACTTTAGTAGATGTTATAACAATTTTAATCAATTGTTTTCTCTGTGGACGCAAAGATAGATTACTTGTATCTCAAGAGATTACTTTAGAAGTAAGGTGTATCAATCAATAAAAGTAATTGTGCATCAAGATGTTTTCGAATGAATTTTTTATAGAAACTGTGTAAATATTCAACATCTTAAATTTTAAACAAGAAAAACCAGCGTCCAATTGTAAGCGCACAATAAACGTTGATTATTAGGCATATAATTCGTGTTCAGTATTTATTCATCGCAGTGCGGTATCCCACTTTCCGGCAAGAGAGGCCGTCTGAAATTCCCGACCCTCTAGTATGTATGTATGTACGTACTTGTGCGAATTTAATGAATCTCGAAAAAACCTGGCACAACCTTTCTACCCCTCATGATTTATTGATGAACAGCTTTGCTTTATTTTCACATTCTATTCCGAAGTTCTTTTCACACCTCGACTTCTTTGTTCTTTTTTGTTTAGTTCCATCGAACAAGTTTTAAGTTAAAACAAAAACTAGAAATGACACCTAAATTATAATTTAAATCCAATGCATATATTTCTACAATGTTCATAATTAACTAACGAATGTCAGCAAATACTATGAAAGAAAAGTATATCCATATATGACAATGCCTGTAAAATATTAGATTAGCCATTCACAGCCTCGCTCAAACAAGGTGAAAATATATTGTTTGTGTTTCTGCAATCTGGCGGCAACCCAATAGCGTTTTACGTTGTGCTGGTATGCTTGCGACGCAGGCGTACAGATATCGATCGGGTGAGTTCGGTCGGGTGTTCGGATAGGTTCGTTGTCGCGCGGCCCGCAGTCTGTTTGCGACCGTCGTACGGGTAACATCTCCGAACGACGTGTGATTGTTTATCAAGTGTGCTGAGTGAAAATCCGATTGTATCTAGTTTTTTTTTTAAGACGCCGCGACGCTAGTGGTGGGCGTTCCCAGAACTATATACGTGCAACAATGTGTGCGACAATAAATACTATCCTTTTTATAAATAATATAAAGTTGTTTTTGTATCCTGTTCGTTAGGATTTCGGGAAATCTGATTCTTTTGTGCCAAAAATACGATTTTGTGAATTTATTTTACCTTTTGCAAAGTTTTGTTGAAAATTAAAAGTTAAATTACATGAGTTTGCTGCAATTAAATATTTATTCTTCCTGGTAAGGATGATTTTTTTTCTATTTAGTCTGTGGTATACTTTGGCGTATTATTAATTTAATTATAAATATATGTATTAAAACTAAATAAAGTTTTATTATATATATATGAAAATATTATTTTTATTCGATCAGATTAATTATTTTTGCGATTTCGATCATATCTGAGTTTGTATGTAACGATTAAAGATATATTTTCATATTTGATAGAATATTTGAAAATTACTTCGAAACCGTAAGCAAGTAATCTAATGATCGTTACTTTTTATACTTTTTATAATAATAAAAACATTCCGCACAAAGTGGGTGTAATAAAAGCAATAATATTTTTAAATCAAATACTATTTGAATAAAAATTTATCGAAAAAATTTGCAATTTCCATTTGAAATTATCAATTACATTGTTATATATTTCTATGGTAACCAATTTAAAAAAATGTTTCATGATAAATCATGAATATTAATAGAATATATTAAACATTAAAGTAACTTTTAAATAACAATGAGGCCGGTGAACCTATTTCATTTGAACTATAATAAACAAGAAAACCAAGTGTAAGCAACTGAAGTTTCATATTATATAATAGCAATATTAAACATCAATTAATATAATTTCCGTAGCGATTCATTACCTGATTGCCTCTATAAACTATTAAAATAACGACACTATAGCAACCAAGTCATTTGGCGAGCAATGCGGGTTGCATTATCTAAGCGAATGTGGCGTCAAACTATATATCATAGCCAGACAAACTACTTACACAAAAATGTAATTATTATAAGTCATTTTTGCAATGATTTCGACATTTTTGACTGTTGTTTGCTTATCATAAAACACAAAATCATTATGTAGGTAATTTTATATTTTCTGGTGGAGGTGCCAACTTGTCATACAGTCTGAGGTGCAAATCATTTTTCATTTAAATTGGACCATAAAAATACATTATTATTTTGTTATATAGATAGGATATATATATATATATATATATATATATATATGTGTATATATATATATATATATATATATATATATATATATATATATATATATATATATATATATATATATATATATATATATATATATATATATATATATATATATATACATATATATATATATATATATATATATATATATATATATATATATATATATATATATATATATATATATATATATGAAATGAAATATTTATGAAACATTAATAAACTTTTATATTTACCCCGATGTCGTCTGAAAGATATCACGTTATGATAATAAAAAGATTGTAAAAATATTTATGATATTGCTGTTTTTATAACCCATAGTAAAGTTCTCTGATATCAGAAAAATAGAAAGTGTAAGAAATTTCTGAAAAATTAAATTACCCATTTCAATAAGCATTGATTTATTTTTTATTTAATCAACATAAACAATTCGTTGTTTAACTTTAATAATTTTTAAACAATATAATTAAAATAAATTATTTTAGGTATAACATTTTCGCAAATATTATTTTGACTCATATTGAAAATGTAATTACCATCAAGTGTTTTTGCTGTTGCTGTCACAGCTAATGCGATTTTAATACAAGCCATCAATATCGAATTATTTAGTATTGATATTTTCAACAGTTTATCCGAAAAAGGGAAAAAAGTAAACGAAAGCAAATGCTCGCATTGAACTACATTTTGATAAATTTTATCGTGCTGGTGCTGTCGAGGTTGGACTTAATAAGCTGATTAGAATTTGTGATAAGGTTAAATGAGTGTGCTTGTTGAGGGAAAAACTGTTTGTGTTTTATTTATACCAAAACTGAGCTTTTTTGGGGCTATAATTGACTAATTACATGTTTTGTTTACCAATTGAGTTATGTAAAATATTAAACGCTTGCATTATGTATGTGTTAGCTGTAATAGTTCATTGTATGTGATTTGTCACACATACGGATTTTCAGCGTCCTTTAAATACGCAATTAGATTTTCAAAACTATTCATTTCAAATTCATTTAATATTTGATTATATTCATGTCAATTAGTAGTGGAGAAATTTTTAAATATACCTACATTATTTTGTCATGTTTTAGTGCATAATCTTACATCTTCATTTAGTTTTGAATATAAGGTTTCTAATCGTTTTAATTTATCTTTATGTTAAAAGTTTAGCAACATTATTATCTTAATTTACCGTCAACTAATGGAATATTTTAATTACTAATACCTTTATAATAAATATTAAGATTAAAAGCTAGTTTATAACTAAATACGAGTGAATTAACAAAGAATATTTTGGTTTTCATGACAACTATAATATGATTTATGACACAGCTATAATAGGTACCTGTAATAGTCATTAAAGCTACAACAGTGCAAATGAACAGTACAAAAAAAAACTCCCATAATAATTAATGGCCTTTTTATGTATAATATAATAATATATATATATATATATATATATATATATATATATATATATATATATATATATAATATATATATATATATATATATATATATATATATATATATATATATATATATATATATATATATATAATATATATATATATATATATATATATATATATATATATATATAATATATATATATATATATATATATATATATATATATATATATATATATATATATATATATATATATATATATATATATATATATATATATATATATATATATATATATATATATATATATATATATATATATATATATATATATATATATATATATATATATATATATATTATATATATATATATATATATATATATATATATATATATATATATATATATATATATATATATATAATATATATATAGTTGAAAATGTAGTTATGCCTCAATGCATTTGATCAAACTGTATATAACCTTGATCAACCTAATTTATGATAGTAAAAAGAAACTATTTTTAAATTATAACAATGTGCACACATAGCTACACTTTATGTATTGCAAACTAATATGCGATCACGGTCTGGGCCTGCTTGATTAATGGTTCAATGTAAAAGAACCGATGGGTGAATTTCGACTCGAATTACCGAGCATCCGCGAATAGCACATTGATTTTGACAAGTGATGAACGGACTTGTTCCAAACAGCGAAATGATGCGTAATATGATGCTTCTAAACACGATACCGCACTATAATTATTGTCGAATCTATCAATGAATGTAGTACATACTACATACATATATGATATTTAGATCACAATAAATACAGTGTTTTGTTGAGAAATGTTTTTATAATGTTCGAAATACGTTTTATCGATGGATATTTTAACGTCTGTTCAACCGCAGTGTTTATTGGGATATATATATATATATATATATATATATATATATATATATATATATATATATATATATATATTAAGCTCGATTAACTCATTCTTATTTGTTGGGAAGTGTGCAACAATTACGAAATTTTAAATAATTGATAAAAAATACGGTTTTATTTCGCTTTCGTGGTTGTTTTTTTTTTAGAAGAGATGTAATATTTAAAAGTAGCCTCATTCCTTGATAAATAGGAGAATTTAAAGAAGCACACGTTCGAGCTCTTATTCGCCAATCAATTTTATATAGGAGGGTATATAGTCCTATGTTCATGAATGATACTTACGTAGTACATACATGATGTGTTTGATGGTGGTTGTAAAAGTATAATAACACCACCCAATGCAATAAAGCCCTTTTATAACCGCGCATAATAAGTATTTCGATCCCTTGAAATATTAACAGAGTCACAAAATTATAAATTCCATTAAAGCCAAAACATAAAATGAAATGCCAACGCCAGACACAGCGAATGTCGAAACGATAGATTTGTATTGTCTAACGACTTGGATAGCAACATTTGTCTCGGAAACGTTCATGTTGACAGGATTATTTGCCATTGGAAACTTTAATTAATGCGAAACAAGTTACTTAATATGTATTCTTTCTCTCTCTCTTTCTCTAACAGACACCCCAACACACATGTGTATTATTTGACAAGAGCTAGGTAGGCAATAATGATTCATATACTACGCGTACATACATACATATAGGTATTGCATGTCAACCCTACTTTGACATCCATGAATTTTTCATCTAATAGTATGAAAGGAATCGTCGGTTTGTCCGCAATAATATGTTATGTTTAAAGGAGGAAGTGGGGGAAAATTGATAGGTAATACTATAGTTTTATTTGATATACTCTGCGTTTACTTAGAATAATGTTTTAATATAAATATTTGCATCGAAAATATACATTTTAAAATTATTTAATTTTGTTTAAAAAATATAGCAGCTCCAACTTTACCAACATTTAGGTGGCAGGCGCCCTTTTTGGAAGGTTACAGAATTAATTTAACGCATCCCCTGCAGTTTTGCGATAAAATATATAGTTGCATACATGAAAATTTCAACTATTTATGCAATGTAATTCGATGATTGAATCGTTTAATTGTTAATATTTTTTTGTTGCAGAACACAATAAAGTGGCACGGTCAAGTTCGTTTTCACACCCGAGGCCTCGCTTACACAATTTGTTGTTGTACTATTAATATATATAGAACTTATAAACAAATTAATAACTTACACAAAACCTCAACGTAACCGAAAATCAAATCAACGTGTATAAGTGTGTGTCTGTGTCTATCGCTCGCACAATAATAACTATACACTGTAATAAATAGCTGTAGACAATAATCGTTTATCGTGTGTGTGTGTGTGTGTGTATTTAGTGCGTGCGTATATGTGCCGTGTGTGTGTGTGAATAGTGCTCGAGATCAAAATGCCACAAGGTCCTATGTCGAATCCTCTTATCAGGCCCTTTGTCGTCCTGGCATTGCCGGGAATGTATTTGTTCTACAAGTACAACCAGTACAAACGGCGAAGGAGAGAGTCTGCGAAACGACGTCTAACTGAACGAGAACTTCAACATCTCAATCATAAAATCGTAAGTGCAATTTTTATTTATTATTTTTATAAATGATTGCATAGCCATCCTATAATTTCTGGTTTTTACCAAAACGTTGCACTCCTGGTTGAGAAGATAAGTGTAGGAGTAGGAGTTAAGTGATTTATGACGTCATCATTGCGAGTAAAGGATAGAGTGTAAAAAAAGTATAAAACATGTAATTTACTGCGCGTTGTGCATTAATACAGTATACCTAGATATAATTTTCCCCAAGACTAAGCTCTCCATAAACAGAGCGTTGCTCGCAAATAATTGCCGCAAGTCCACCCCTGGGAAACCAGGGAAGTGTCACTGGAGTAGGGGTAAACTGCGGACTTGTCCCTTTCTCTACGTATCCCCCCCTTTGCGGTAAAACATGTCCTAGCGGCAAGCTCACATTCTGCACCAGGGTAATTGGCTTTTATTTCGAGTTGACAGATCCATCTTACACATAGACTTGTTATTACGGATGGATATACGCGCGTGGACGTTCTCTCACTTAGAACTTGGCGCTTCTTTTATTGTGTCTGGCCAACCATGTCACAAACACGTAATCAAGTCGTTGGCGACATTGCTAATTGACTTTTACTAACTTTTCAAACATTGTTTACAACTTTTATACTAATAGGAAATCGTGTTTTAAATCTGTGTATAGCCTAATGCATGAGTTAAGATAAAACTCCATTGACGCTCAAAACAGTTTTATATTTTCTATTAAAATTGTTTACTACCGCATTTTGAAATTACAACTCGATTGAAATTTAAACATTATTATTATTATTATATATATATATATATATATATATATATATATATATATATATAAATATATATATATATATATATATATATATATATATATATATATATATATATATATATATATATATATATATATATATATATATATATATATATATATAAATATATATATATATATATATATATATATATATATATATATATATATATATATATATATATATATATATATATATATATATCATATATATATATATATATATATATATATATATATATATATATATATATATATATATATATATATATATATATATATATATATAATATATATATATATATATATATATATATATACATATATATATATATATATATATATATATATATATATATTATATATATATATATATATATATATATATATATATATATATATATATATATATATATATATATATATATATATATATATATATATATATATATATATATATATATATATATATATATATATCAAGCTTTATATTATTTACAGTTGCCAAACAAAATATCTTTTTCTCATTAGGTATACTTTTGAAATTTAAATATTTTATCCAAATTTTCTATAAAACACAAATAATTGTTGCTTCAAAACAAATTAGGGATTGAAGTTATTTTAATCGTTGTGTACATTTTCGTATACATAATATAATTTGTTATGGCGTATTAATATCGATTCATGATATGATCAATCATGTAAAATAAAATAATCGATTCCTAATCTATATGACCCAATTCCCAAAATACAACGAGTGATTTGATATAATATGCATCAATGTATAGACAGGCTCAATAAATAGATAAATTCGTTTATGATGTTTGATAGTATATAAGTATCAAAGGCATTTTGTATAAACTTTACATTACGTTACGGAATATATTCTTAGATTTCTTGGTACCAAATGGCCACTGAATATATTATTTTTACGTTCTAACTCAAGTGAATGTGTGCCTGTGTGTGTGTGTGAAGTTCGATATTGGCTCAAAGATTGGCAATAAATTTTAAAAGACCCTCAAACAGCAGTTTTCAAACTTTTCAGTAAATAAAATGTTAGTTCGTTTTCATTTAAAGCTTCTGTTAAAGAATTTCAGTTTGGAATATATTAGAAAAATATGATAATTGACCAATCCATTCATCAGTTAACAAAAATGAATATTCAATATTTTTTTAGAGTGGCATGCATGTTATCTTGCATGATATAAAATAATTTTCATTATATATGCAGAAAATAAAAAATCAGTAAAATATCTGGTTGCCTGTTATGGTCGAGTAAGGGTGGATTATGCAAAATAATAGTTAATTCATAAGATATGTTCGTGTTCGGGCTATCATCACGTTTCGATCTAAATGCGTTTAAGAATCACAAGGTAGGCGTGCTAGTGTGTGTGTGTCTACTATGTTTTGTTGCTATATTAACATCAAATCGGTGTCTCAAGGTCACAGCACGACAGCCCCGACCTGTGATCATTTTTTGAGCTACAGAAAATAAAAAGATTGCGATCGCCGGAAACGTAAAATATGCTGTTGAGAAAAAAACTTGACACGCTTTCTGTTTTTAAATGTTTAGAGGAATGGTACATAATTCATACAGCGGCTCGGAATAGCTTGAACCACGATATGCTCAGAAGAAAGACTAAGGGTTAATTCGTAAGAAACACGTTTTTTCGATGGTCATTCAACCATTTTGCTAGTTAGGCTGTTAAATGCCAATTCGATTCTGTTTCATTGCACATACCCGGAGGATAGAGGTAATTGGAAGTCGTACAAGTGGACCGTAGTTATTTTCGTTATAAGCTCATAAATTGCAATGTCAGCACTTGCTGAAATTCTCTGAAAAATAATCTAAAATATGTTAAAATAATGAACAAGCGTGATTTGCTGACGTGTCGTGAAACTTTCAAAAAAAGAATGATAAATTAATTGTTATTTATTATGTATGACCAGTGTTGTGCCTACCCTGTTATAGCGTGTCATTCATAAATTTAATAAAAATGTATTCATTCTATAAGGGTAGAACACATATATATATATATTTAAATATATATATATATATATATATATATATATATATATATATATATATATATATATATATATATATATATATATATATATATATATATATATATATATATATATATATATATATATATATATGTATGTATATCTACATGCGAACATATGTATATAAACCATTATGTTTTTTAATTTTACTCAACATGTACTTGTGCTTGAAATTATTTATTTTATATATATATATATATATATATATATATATATATATATATATATTTTAAATAGATAATAAAATAAAAGAACATATAATAACACTAGCAGAGGTGGTTTGAATTGCCTCTCGAAATTAGAACATTTTTATAAAATCAATATTGACATTTACTCGTTTTAACGTCATGTATAATTGGTATACCTATAACTGTTTAGTAAGACTTTTTATTATTTCCTATTGAAAAATGTAATGGAATCGAATCGCGATCGTCGCTGAATGGATTTATAAAAAGAATTAAAACTCGATAGGTATAGTTAACAAATGTGAAAATATATTTGAATTTTGCTTGAATAAAAAACAGCAAAAGCTCAACTTCACTTCAAATAGTCAACAAAAAATATAGTCAATACATTAACATTTTTTGTATGTATATATTTATGGCTGGTATAGTTTTCTAAACTATTGTTTAATAATAAATGTAATCGTTTACACAGATACTAAAATTGTAGTACTTGTACAGCAAATAAAAAAGTAACCCCTATATACACATATATATATATATATATATATATATATATATATATATATATATATATATATATATATATATATATATATATATATATATATATATATATATATATATATATATATATATATATATATATATATATATATATATATATATATATATATATATATATATATATATATATATATATATATATATGTAATGCTTTGAAATAGCACATTGCCAAAATCCTTCTATTGCAAAAATTCTTGCGTCATGACCATACATAATTTTTCCGAAAACATCTGCGGGCGACATGACCACAGCCAACCTACCACAAAAACTCTTATAATCCATCGTTTATGCAGCGTGACGTCTATCCTATTTCGTTTGGTCAAACCTACATACATACACACACGTCTTCGTTTTCTATCCAATACTAGTTCCGCGCCCCTTCTTTCCTCACCCTTAAATCGATAATGGCGCTGTTTCTGTTAGATAACATCGCGTATATACGGAGCAGATTTCATTTTACTCGTCGGGAATTTTTAGGTTCGGTTTCCCTAGCATCATTTTTTTTTCGCTCAAGGTTGTTCCTTGTTTCGCTCTTCTTCTTTTTTTTCGTTTCGTTTCGTTTTGTTCGTTATTTGCTTTCTTCTGCGTTGCCATCACATTTTTCGTTTGTCACTTTATGTTTATCTTTTATTTCAGACAACGTGTATCGGTTTCATTTCAGCCGCACCCGAATTCGTGTATGCACTACTGAAACTTTAAAAGGTTCTTTGTAACAAAAGGATGTAATATAATACTAGGTTGTGTTCGGTATCTTTCGTTTATTAAATACGAGTATTTGTGAAATAACGCGTAGTTTTTCTTAAAATAAACAAAATGGAAAATAAATATTCTTGTAGGTATTTAATTTAAAAACATAAGTTAGTAATGAAGCAATAACAAAACGACTGACAAATATTAGCTGAAATCTGTTGCGATTTTCAAAAATAACAAAATATGCAGACACACACTCTTCTATACTATACGGACGGTGAGCTAAAAACATATTTCAACCAAAGCAGTTGTTTGCTACTTTTGTTCACCCTTGAGCAATAAGCAATCCCAGTATACATAGTTACATCGTGTGGACGCTGAGGTAGTGTTGTCGTCGAGGTAATTTAATAACTATGAAACGCGAACGTATACCTCGTCATCGTAATAATAAAACTGTACGTGTTTGTCTGGAACAAATACGTCGGAGCAGAATGTAATTACAGTTCCTGGAGCAGGCGTTGGGCGCACTGCGGCGCTCTGAACGTTTTTGGTGGGCGGGTCATGATTTGAACCTCGCACACACAAACGGCGCCCCTACATTGAACGCTCACCGAAAATTCTATGTTACATCCAATTTATTGCGCAAAATTAATTTTAGGCGTTCCCATTCCGTTACCGTGATCACTATGAATTATGACAGAATTTAATACTTTTGGTTGCGTAAACTATTAAAGACACCAACATTCGAATATAACCGCGGGAATAATACTCATTAACCAACTGCCTGCCTCTGCATATTCCATTCGTATTTTTACCAATAAAGGTGTACTAAATATTAAAATCTTTCAATTTGAATGTATAGGGTTATTTTGACAAACAAACCATTTCCGATTAAACGTATAGGTATTAGGTAGTGCGTGTGTGAATCACTTAAAATCGTTGGTTTACAATAAAATATTTATCTGAATCGAAGAAAGCAATTTGTGGTCCTTACATTGTGATATATACGTATGTATGTACACCTTCGAACATAAGTCTTGTCCCTTTATAGCCACTTAAAGTCTCGCAACCAGCATTGCATGATTTTAATACAAGTTATGCAGCACGTACAAAATCAGTTAAATTGCGTAGGTCAATCCATATCATTCGCTTATTATGGTAGGGTGTACGTGCTGCATAACTTGCATTAACATCATGCAATGCTGGTTGCGAGACTTTAGGTGGCTATAAAAGGACAAGACTTATGTTCGAAGGTGTACATGTATACATACAACTAAAATAAAACTATTTGACTTTCATCAGCCATTGTTGTTTAATAAAGTAGATCGCCATTAAGGATTCGAGTTCGTGTTCGAAGGATATGAGTACCTCTATTCAATTCCTGTCTATTCGCATTGATCTTATTTTGAGCACAAAACAATGCGATAGTCAAGAACCGTCTTCAACTTTAAACTTTCTGAAATAAAGCAAAAACAAAACATAGTTTTCTTTCAAATGAAATTTTATAGAAAACTTTTTGTTCGTCTGTAAAGGTTAGTTTTATTTAATACTTTGATAGTGACACGCGATGTTAGATCAGGTACTATATGCTTACATATACGTACATATGTACTACATACATATGTATAGGTATATGATTCTTTTGATTTTGATTTCAAATATGTGCTATATAGTAAATCAACTTATTTAGTATAAACAACAAATATGTTTAATAATATTAATTTTTTGGTACCTATAGGTATTAAATTAATTTTTAAATCAAATAATTATTTATTATTAATAATATACCTAATACTAAAATAACGGTCTATTCTGCTTTACTCAATACTAATATAATAATAATTATATAAAAATAATATCCATATTTTTATTAGTATTTTTATTAGTATTAATAGTTAAATAATTTTCTTATAAAAGAAAATAAATAATATATTAGATACTAACAATATAAGAATAAGACTAGAATCTTTCTTATTTAATTATAACTAAATGCTTTAAAACATACATATTTGTACTTTCTCATACGTAGTAAAAACTAAAAAATTGTTAATTTATAAAATACAATTTATTAAAAATACTTCGTATAAGAAAGTGTGCATCACTCTCGTTTATTCAAAACACAAATTTTCGCTATAAACAGAGACAAATTTCAATTGCACTATAACTGTAACATAATAAATTACAATATAAAATTGTTAACAATTAAATTAAATAGTCAATATGCAATTTCACTAAATTATATCAACAAATTAACATAAATAAATAATATATGTATTCAAAGAAATATATAACTGCAGTGGCAGGTAGCAGTTAAACAATTTTGATTTAAATTAAAATGTTGTGTACATTTAATTACTTTTAATGTAAATTACATGCAATTTTATTGAATTTCAGAGAATTGCATTGTTATTATTAAATAAAATTATATTATTTTAACAACAATTTTACTTATGGAATTTACACTCATTTTTTACTGTGTTTCTTAAGTAAATTTACACAATTTTTTTACAGTGTTTATTAAGTAAATTTAATGTAGATTTACACCAATTTTTTACAGTGCTTATTACGCATTCATTATCACTGTTTTGTTTGTGTTTTAATAATCACCTCTCAACATGACAGCATCTTGCTTAGGGCTTGCTATGTTAGCTAAATAAAAGTCGGCATTCGCCAATTGTTTCTATAGAAATTGATGGTGGTTATTTGATTTAAACGCGCTTTTAATATTCTATACACACAGGTGTAATTCGTATGAATGGATACAATACCTATGGGAAATTAATATATCTGATATATCTATTTCAACAAACACATTCAAACAATTCAATGTACCAATGTTCTCTTGTTTTAATTAAAATCCCTATATGTAATTATCACATAGTTAATATTGATTCATTTATACAATACAGATATATGGCGCTAAATAACATAGAATTCTCAAAAATATTAAACCACTTATTCCGAGGATGATCATACCATTCATTTCGACCATGACCATATTTACCATTTCCTCTAATAGCTCTCACGTATTCTACAAATAAATCATTTCCTATATGACACTCACATATTTCGCGTCCTCTCTCTTCTTAATTATACCACAATTTAAAATTGTAATTTTGTGCTTAGTTTGCCAAAGCCAACATTCACTAAGTGAATGTCACTTCATATATGACCAAAGATGGCACAAGTGCACTATTCGTATTCGGTAATCGGTATAGGTTTGATTGTTTTTATATGCGTTGTTCGTTATTGTATTTGCATTTGTATATTTGCTCTTGTGCGAGTCGCCCATTGGCTGTCGCATCAGTACAGCTACAGAGTCCTTTGTTGCGTTGAATTGCGCAGCGAACAAATCTGCATTCATTTGCTAGGCAACGTAACGTAAGGTACATACTTGTGCCATTTGGACTATATAAAAGCGCGCTTTTTTGCACAGACAACAAGGACACTTATAGAGCGAGCGTTTTATAATGTCTGTGATTACTACTACATGCAAAATGCATAGCAGTTTTTACAATTCACATTTTTAAATCATAAAAAAACTTCATAAACATTCAAGTTTAATCAATACTACCTATATGTCATGATACGAGAACGTATTTAAATCGAGTAAAAAATTGATTTTGTAATATATGCTAAACATTATATAAAAATAGTAATACATTTAAAAAAATACTGAATTTAGTATTACCTAATTTAAAAAATAATAATTTCAACACCTTATGTTTAATTTCCTTATTTAATAGTTAAATTGACAATAGTATATAGGTATATTTAAATATTAATTAAATAAATATTTTTTGGTGGAGATGCAAACCTATAAATCCAAAATAAAGAAGAAGTCACTGTTCCTGGATTTCGTAATTTAAAGTATGATTAAAATATTTTGTAGAGGCATTTTTAATAAATTGACTTTAAATAACAAATAAAACTTGAAAATAAAAGTTCTTAAAACAATGTAAACCAATCAAAAACTCTTATTAATTATATAGAAACGTATAAATCATGTGAAGCCAATAATAGAAAAACCATTAACTGGGAAAATGACAATAATTCCCTAGACACCCGACTATGGATTTGCAATCAAGGTTCTTTATCGAACATTCAGTGGCGGCGTTAAATTGCCAGAAGAGATTCAATTGTCATTATAAATAGTCGAATGATCAAATATCGTCATTTAACGAGTAACGGTGACATAATTATGCTTTACGTAACCACTCAACACAGAACGACTGTCGTACCATCTACAAAGCGCCGTAATTATTTCTCAGATTTTTCTTTGTTGTTTTCACATTTATTTATATCATTTTCATTGGTGTTTTTATAAACTGCATAACGTTTTTTTAAAAATTTTATAATGGTGTCCTTAATCAATTTTTGTTCTTGATTTATTCCGTTCCTACGTCGGTGCTGCTTTTGCATAAGGTGGAGCGTTGTTCGTTTCCAAGTAAAATTGCCCCTTTGAACTATAAAGAAAAACAAAGAAAATCTATTTAATTACCAAAAAAATACTTGAGTACCTAATGAAATCAAATTGTGTCAGTAGGTAATTAAAATGTTAAATATGTTTGTTCTAAATTACTTTAAAATAATTACAACCAGAGATTATTACTGTTTCTATTAACTACATAAATATTTAAAAGTTTATATATATATATATATATATATATATATAATATACATATATATATGTATATATATATATATATATATATATATATATATATATATATATATATATATATATATACATATATATATATATATATATATATATATATATATATATATATATATATATATTTAACAAATTAGAATTTCAAATTATGCATATTGATATGTGCGAGTACACAACACGTGACGTCACATACATATGTATAATGTATTATATACACATCAGCCCTATGTTTTCGTCATCATTATAATTATCATTCGCAACATCAACTGAGAGTTCTATTTATAGAATTACTCTACCCTCTGTATGGCGTGCAAGGACCACAACTAAAATACATAAGCCCATTCAAGTTATTTCGAAATAACTACTTGCCGCCATGTCGTAATTAAATTTGATTACAAGATTTAGATATGTCGTAAATAACATTTGACTCGAAGGGAATGGCAATATATTTACGATAAATATTAGTTGCGAACTTACCGTGCATGCGCGTTAAGTCCCATGTAATTTTCTATTCTGAATTTGCATGGTGGTAAAAATCCTCTCCATCGACTGCATCGTGTTGCAGGAAAACCTAACGGGTTGCGGATACTTTCAACATAGTATCGCCAAGCACGTTGGTGACTACAGCTTACTGTAACATGAACATTAAATGATATAGGAGAGAAATTTACTGAAATAAACGGTATGTTCGTTTGTCATTTTTGGCCAACACAAAATTTCATTTTAGGAAAATTAAGAAAAGACGTCGTATTCTTCACAGTTTCTTAACTGTGAAGAATAAGACGTCTTTTCTTAATCTTCCTAAAATTAACTTCTTTGCGATGAAATTCCTCAACGATTTACAAAATTTCATTTTAATAAGTTTTTAGCAGGTTTTAGGTACAAAACAACGTAAGGTTGTTGCCTGCGTATCTGGACTATAGTAACTCGAGGCACAGGCATAGAATTTTAGACAAACGAACGAACCTCAAGAGTAACAGTTGCAAGAATGAAATATGATAAATATTTTACAAAATGTTGATCTATAAAAGGAGATTATAAAAGTATTGTTAGAAATTTGTATTTACACTACCTAATAATAAAATAAAATTTAAAAAAATAACTGTTTTAAATATCTTCGGCTGACCAGTTAAGGCGATTAAGTTATAATGTCCAAAAGAAATATTAATTAGCAAAAAAAAAAGTTTTATTTGTCCATACTTATCCAGAAATGAAAAAGCACTAAAAGTTTGAACAAATTCATTTTATGACTCACGAAGAACACCTTTTAAACTGTCATTTTGTCGAACAAAATTTGTTTTTTAAAGCTTTGGACTTGAACGTTTTCAACTAAATTTATTTTTAAAAAAATATTAAATCACCGTACACAATATTTAACTCAACAGAGAAATAAATAAAAAATTCTCAAAATGGCTTATTACATAGCTGAGGTAGTGACTTGTAATTCTCTGGTCTATCAGTAGGTTTTGTAGTTTTAGATTTCGACGAAATATTAGAATTCTTTTCAATCTAAAAAAGTTCTTTTTGTGTTTTGTTTATTTCGTGTTGGGCCATTGTCATGGTGACACTGGTATACAGTGATGCAGCACCCTCGTGGGGAATAAAAGGACTAGTCTACAACATATTGTGATGTAGCAAGACGTGTCCTCTGTGCGTTAGTCCTATAGAACGCATGCAGGAACGGACTTAGGGGCGGCAATATTTGTTTTCTTGTTGCGCGATCTCTTTTCATGTTTCTCCAGGTTTAGAGTGACATTGATTTATACTTTGCTGTCTGGGGATATGAATATACTCGGGTTCTTTTTGTCTTGATGTCTGCAGAGAGGTGGAGGTGCTAACTTTTATCACGATTTATTTCGAGACTTTTACTTTCTTATGCGCAGTCAAACACACGAAAATATTCATTTTTCAACGTTTATACGTACATATATTAATAAAAGTTTTACAAAATACGAAAATAGTAATAGATTGAAAATTTTATAGTAACTACTTTAGAAGATGTATAACTTTAAAGCGTAATACTTACACGCATACATCATATCACGTAAATTGCCACCGTAGTAAAATAACGGAAATCCTTCTAGGATTATGCTGGTTCGATCTATTACCAAACATTACATATATTTGTCTATACAGGACATGACATATTAAAGGGAAAAATTTATGTATATATAGGTTGGGCCATCTGTTGGCTTCTTTTGAAGTGAGTGTTATTTCGACAGTTTTCAATACTGACACGTTCGACATTTATATTTATATATATATATATATATATATATATATATATATATATATATATATATATATATGTGTGTGTAGTGTCAAACCTCCGCTGAAAGAAGCTAACAGATGGTCCACTCTATATTATAAATAAATACTTACATTGTACTGAGACGTCTTCGAAAAGACACCCAGGTTGGAATGTTTTGCCACCATTTGGATAAAAATCCACATCACCTATTGGTGATGGATACCCGAGAATCCCAGCATCTGTGTGTATGACGTCAACGAATAGCGCATCGCCTGACGAGAGATGGAAGTTTCTGCCACCGAAGTATAGTGGAAAAGCAGGGTCCAGACCAGTTATACGCGGTATTCGACGGTCTAAAATTTTATTATATTTTACTAAAACGTATTTATTTGTTCTTCTTCTTGTTACTTTATGTTTGATCGCAATTGAAATTTGTGTAATATACCTATTTTTCCAATTACACATTTTGTTAGTGAAATCTAATCACAACAGTGAGAAGTGAAATAAAATATCAAATTTAATCGATATTTCGAAATTGAATAAAATGATGTTTAATACTAATGAGATGAATTCTATTAAATAATAAACATTGAAAAATGGTAGTCACACCATGCTCCCACGGTATTTTATAATTTGTTATTGAGTTGACTGTTCGCAGAACCTTGCACACCCTATTGGAATGGCATCAAATGGATGGTGGTCGAATGTTAACGGTAACTAGCTTAATTTAAACCATTATCCGATAAATTCACAACCGGCAAGTCTACGATTCTTCGCCATACTGCTCCCGGGGAACAACAGACTACTTAATTGATACCTTGATTTTTTAAATATATATTTCAACTAGAAATATTAATGTATACGTGAGAAGTAAAAAATCAATTATATGTATATGGGTTAATGTTTCTCTCCGCGAATAAAGCCGCGGATAAGCTATATAGATAGTTCAATTATTTAAACGTGATTTTCCTATGCTTATCTGAACGTGGAAATACTGTTTAGTAACATTTTACTTTTATTTCATTATTAAAATTATTACTTACAATGAAACAATTTAAATGAAAATAATAATTTAAATTTTCTTTATCAAATTTGTTTTTTGTTATTGAGAATTATTTATACAATTACTTGAGCAATTGTTTATGATCTAAATATGTGATTTATTTAAAAAAAGTGATTTCAACTTTTGGGAAAAGAAGTTTAGTTGCGTAAATATATAATAACAGGCCGCAGTCCTGAAATAGCGAAAACCCTAAAGCAATAACATAGTCCAATGGGTATACACACACACGCGCACACATATATATATATAGTATATATATATATATATATATATATATATATATATATATATATATATATATATATATTCAAGTTTTGTGTAGTGTATTATATTCTGGAATAGATATGATGGTGGGATTAACTTACTGGCGGGCATTGCTTTTCCCGCAAAACCAGCGCTTTCCGCTCCCAAGCTGAATCCAATAACGTGAACATTGTCCAAGGGGAATAAGCCAGATTGGTCGACTCTTAATAGAAAACTGGCAAGCATACGACCCACTAATCTCGTATTCCGAACTGCGTTTATATACCAGGGTGCAGCCGACAGCACGCCCCAATCAACGAGGATAATATTGTAGTCACTTCCCGATTGTAGATATGCTGCAATCAAACTTTGCGCTTCTTAAACACTTCCTGAACGGCGAACCACGCTTTTAAAATGCATTAACATAATTGTATTCGTCACTTATTGTTACTAGAATATTTACACAACTTTATTGAATCGGAACAAAATTCATAACAAGCACGTAGAAGCATTTCTTTTTCGTAGAGATATTTAATTTTTATTCTTTCCCATATCTGTTGGTTTCTTTTTGAAGTACGTGTTATTTCGACAACCTCTGCTGTCAGGAGGTTTGACACTATATATCTATCAATGTCAAGCGCGCCAGTGTTGCAAACTGTCGAAATAACACGCACATCAAAAAGGAAACCAACAGATGGCTCACCCTATACACTATATATATATATATACAAGAATCATAAAATATATATGAAATAAAACACAAAAATCAAAACAATTGAAGGTTTTTAGCGACATGAGGAACGTGACGAATCACACACATGTGTTAGCGACAGATATTAATTTGCGAATATCATTCAGAATGATTATTTATCTTACCATCTTTAATAGCAACAGAACTGATTGATGGAGCCCTTTCGCCGAAGCCATGTATAAAAATGATTGTAGTTTTGGTTGGATCTGCACCGGCGTTCAGTGCTATCTGATCCGGATCATAGAACGGTATTAGAATGCCCTTGTTTGGATGTTTTCGTGTGTAAAGGTAATAACGTACGTCTTGGCTTAAATCTAACGTGCAACACCACGGACAATCGCCATGGGGAGTTCGACTCAAGGTTATCTCACCTTGCCTATCTGTGAACGTAATGCATATTATAAGTTTATTAATATTTCTAAGCTTAAATTATTAATTAGGGGTCATTGTACATACATTGAAAGTAAAATTGGTCTATTTTTGACATTAATATTCAATGTAGGCTAAGAAAACTATTTACACAAGATTTAAAGAACGCTTTTAACAAAAATGCTTAGTTGTTACTGTGGTTTCATTCATATTAAAGATTTATAATTTTATATTAATAAAACTATATTTTCCTTTGTTTTAATAGTGTGACAATAAGATTTAATATGTGATTGTTCAGTTGTGTTCATTAAATAAAATATATGTACTGTTTCGGAATGATGCCATTACTCTCGTCATAAAATTTATTATATAGACTCGATTTTTCATTTTATTCGCCAATTACCCTATTAAATAAGGCAAATAGCGTTGCGTGAAGTGTTTTGATTAGTTACAACTACAAATTAATTTATTTTATTATACTGGAAAAGAATAGAATTTCGCTGAATAACAATCATAAATCCTTATTAAACAAGTTATACGTTTTTGTTAACATCTCGAAAGACTTCCGTTTTGTGGTATATTAACAGTTTAATGTTTTCACATCATAACCGCAAGTTGGTTAAAACATAACAATTGTTTTTATTCATATTGCGCCAAGTATTTTGTTAGAAAACTTGTTATTTTTTTACCAGCAGCAATATATTTTTGCCACAAAGTAATTATTTTATTTTATTTCATCTGTAAATTTAAAGTGGAGGCTGTTTAAAATTTAATTTTAAATCTACTATGAAATAAATTATGCATATATTCAAATTTTTTTTTGTGTGAAAACAAAGCAAAACAAAAAACCCTACGCGTTATATAACTCCCTCACAGGAATATAAATAAAAACTTTCTGGCTCTGCATTATCGCTAAAACACTTGCAAATATTTGCCTAAGTAAAATTATCCATATTTACATTCATAAAACATCTGCTGAATATTCACGAAATTAGCGCTTTGCACATAGAGCCTCATTGCCAACGTTGGCGTATGAAATTAGAGTGGGTAGTTGAAATAACATATTTCTTTTGCTACTAGGTATAAAAACTTTACAGACATGAGGGTATACCGAAAAGTTCAACTAAGTCCCTTGAGAATTATTGCTATAATTCATCGCACTTTTGCCAGAAAACACATAAGAAAATCGCCATTATACAAACAGTTATAAATACATACATACATACATATAGTGTAATTTATGTTACCTATTTCAGTGAATGGGATTTGCTCCGGAGATTGAGCTCGCTCAGCTGTTATCACAGCACTCTATCTCGCTTATTCGCGAACCTAATTTCAGTCATTTCCGTTCAATGTTGACGTAGGTAGTACGTTACGAACATTTCTCCATTCAATGTTTTCGTTCATTTGATTCCACCCGGTGATTATAGTTACGATTCATTTATACATTTGATTTGTTATTTATCTACATTTCCCAGTCCATACACTACGCAACGAACTGTTTCGAATACTGTCTAGGAACAACTAGCTACTTTAATATATATATATATATATATATATATATATATATATATATATATATATATATATATATATGTATATATATAAATATGTATATATATATAAAATATATATATATATATATATATATATATATATATATATATATATGTATATATATATATATATATATATATATATATATAATATATATATATAAATATACTATATATATATATATATATATAATATATATATAATATATATATATATATATATATATATATATATATATATATATATATATATATATATATATATATATATATATATGTATATATATATACATCGATTTGCGCACAAAGTATCTGGGCATAGCTCATAGTGCCGTAATGGTGAATATTTTTCCAATTACGAGCTATAAAATCATAAAATTTAAATGAATAATTATAGTGTGCTATATTCGTATTTATAACAAATACACTTTTTAGAATGTTTATATTTTATAAATTTAATATTATAATAATTATTCTACAAAAATCGTCTGCAAGCAAACCGAATTATCTCGCGTGCCACTTATATGGCACACGTGTTATACGTTCACCATCACTGTTTATAGGGTAAATAAATACGTTATTGTTATTCCACATAACTCTAATTGTAATTATGGGATATTATAGTAATTATTTTTGTTGTTTTTAAATATGTTAACGAATAAAAAACATTTGAACAAAATGTCTAATGACTTTCTTAATATCAGAGTTGGATTTGAATATAGTAAATTCAATTGTGAATTTTAATAAAACATTGTGTAATTTTATTAAAATATTAATAACTCTAGTTAGAATAATGACTATAATAGTAAATTAAAGTATGTGTTAAATAATTGTGCAACAATAAATAGTTCGCAACAATGGGCACGTTGCTTCATTGGTAAATAATGTTACGATTTCTTTTTCTTTCAAACATGGTTGATTGAACACGCAAAAATAAACGACAAAATAAGTAAATCGGTGCTGTTTGCGATCGCGACATCGTGTGAAATCAAGATTTACAAAAGCACGCTCATTATACAATATATAACATACACTATTACCTCAGACATTTACGTAGGTATATATTCAATTTATTTTGAAATCTATACTATTACTTAATTTTCGTTTAAAATTCATGCTAAATCTATTGCAAATTAATAATTTAGTGCTATTATCTCTCTGTCCCTTATTTGAAAATGTAAATTCCCACATAATAAACCACGACCATATGCAGTAGATAACTGTATTGCCGATCCACATAACGTCCATTGATTTATACCGGTAGAAAATTTCGTGTTTTGAACGCGCAAACTGATCAAATTCCACCAACAGAGAGGTTGCGTCGCGGCGTACACTTTAATAAATCACTGAGATAACGTTGACAGATGTGAACCACCCTTTGCCCATAAATTTCTTATTGTAAACACGAATGTCTATCATTCTTTCGCCAAATTAAATTGTACTTCGACAGACTTTTTTCAACTTTTAAATCAATTGATTTTAATAGATTTAACTCAAACATTTTATATGTCTTACCACTACACTTTAAACAGAGCTTATTTTTACTTTCTTATTAAAATATTCCTTAGTAATTAATTAGTATGTGTAGTATAAATATTTTCAATACATACCTAAAAACCAAACCATAGTAGCAGCACACATAACTGATGACACATAAGGTAAAAACGCAACCATCACTAAAAATAATTAAACCTAAATAACTTTTAAATATCACAGATATAATATGTAGAGTAATATCTCGCGCGGTCTAGACTAGATTCAAACTATTCTCAGCTGACTGTATCCGAAAACTGACGATCTCTACCGGAATTACTATACCTAACAACACTGCGAAAATGAAATCCACAATTGTATTGTTCCATCACCGTTGGAAAAATACATACATACACTGACAGGGATGAATGGCAATTGTTTAGCCTTGGCACTTGAAAACCACTGTCCTTAACACAACAACACTTGATATGACGATATTTATTTTTGTATGAAATAAATAAGCATATATTAACCATACAATATATAGGTCAATCATATATTTTAATTTATGATAGATACCTATACAGGAGACTTTAATTTACAACACCAAATGTCAATTTTAATAATATATCTAGATTTTAAGTATAATTGATTAGCATGGGCATTGTAATTTATTTTTTGGTTCAAAATATAATTTTATGCAAGAATCACATCTTGATTCTATTGCAATTATTTTTAGTAATAATTGTTGCAGTTGCTAAAAACTTGTTGCCGCAAATAAATATGTATTTAGTAATATTTTTAATTTGCTAAAAAAATACACAAAATTTATTAAATTTTTTTTAGACACTTGTAACTACTAATTGCAGCCTATTAATAATTCATTATTTCATCTTAAAATACCAGTGGTTCGAAATAGATTTCCGTCAAAAGTATAATGGTTTGTTTGATAGACCAAAATTATAATATTTGAAGCGCATTCATTATATTGAATAAAAAAAAACATATTTTCTATTTTATTGCAACTTATTGTATTCTATAGCAAGCATATCTCTTACAATTTGACCGTGAAATAATATATATATATTTATATATATATATATATATATATATATATATATATATATATATATATATATATATATATATATATATATATATATATATATATATATATATATATATATATATATATATATATATATATATATATATATATATATATATATATATATATATATATATATATATATATATATATATATATACATATATATATATATATATATATATATATATATATATATATATATATATATATATATATAAAAAAAATGTTTTATCCACGATATTTCCTGCTTTTTTAAAATCATCTATTCTATTGTAGCATAATTTTTAATGGTTTTCTAGATATTCATCGTATTTTCCAATGATTATACTTTGCAATAAAAAAATAAACCTATATGCAATATAGAAAAAAATATATATATAATAGCTAATAAATATAGGTAAATAGGTAAATGTCGAGGGTAACTAACGCAGCATCATTTTTATAGTGAAAGCATTTAGATTTATTACATGAAGGTCACCTGACAAAACAGTACTATTATTATTGTAATACTTTCATTGGTTTTGAACTCATCTTATACTTCGTGTCATGGTCTAATAGAATCTATAGTGTGTCTATACGATATCTATAATAAATCTAAAATAATGTTTTTCTATTATTTATTACGTTGAAGCAATAAAAAAATGTCCCTCTAAGCAACATTTTAGGATCTGTTGGACAGAATTTTACCAAAAATCAATTATAAAGTTATCAAATACTTAAATATTTCTAAATTATCTAATTTGTGGAGAAACGCAATAAAAAATAATCCCCACAGAAAATTATGAACTCCGCATTAATTTATGTAAATAATTTAATACTTTCAAGTTTAGTGAGTTGAAATGAATAAATGTTGTGGTATTTGTTGGAAAATCAACACAAGCAGAAATAATTTCCTAACGTCCACAGTCGAAGTGAGTGTTTATTTGCGATAAGAAAACTTCAATCAAAAATGAATTAAGGAACTGAGGGTAGAAAACTTACAAGGGAAATTATATTTACTTAATACTCTAAAGATGCATTTTATATTGTAATAACAGCTTACACAAATTACTCATTTCAGTATGGCTTAAATAAATAATAATATTATTGTTGTTTTTATTTGTAACAATAAGAAACACTATTCTAATATTTTCAACTGTAATCACATAATTATTTTCTACATTTACGACGATAAAATACGCACCTACACTGTAAATAATTGACATCTAATGTAAAATCAAATCTAAGAATTTAAATTCGTGTAAGTGTAAAGAGTTTTAATGTTACACAAAAGAATTTAATTTCTTTAAATTAATTGTTTTTAGATTTAGCTTTACATTTTTTTAAAAATTTAATTTACAAAGTACTGTTGGCCACACAATACTACTGACGAATGAAACAAAGAATTTAAAAATGTAAGCGTTTCTCCGAAAACTATACCGTTCTTTCCATTTATTAATTAAATATTAAATATAATAAAAAATTAAATTTTTAGCATGAACGGAACAAAATAATTATATATAATAATATAAAAAGAATTTCGCCGAATTACACTTACTGTATAGGCATATTATAATAATGATATATCTGCTAAATACGTTTAAAATATTGATTTTTTCTATAGAATTTCCCTGGATAGCTTATTGACGAACAGGGGTCATTGTTCGACTAAAATGTATGTCGTTCGTGTGGCAGATTCGTCTGTCAAATTAGATTTTGTTTCACATAAAGTTCGTGAGTGTAACGAACTGATTTTAAATTGTTTTATTTCAAGAACCTAATAGCCTACTAACTTATTTCGCAAATTGTGTCAATTCCCTAAGAGAATATTTTATCCTACTCAAGTCCTCACTAAATGGGAATAGGCATTAAGTTATGTATGTATGTATGTATATTTCCTTATTGTCATCCGCCTTGTGACGAAACAAGTAATATGACCAAACAAATGTGACTGCGTTGCTATGAACGAGTCGATCGAGCTGTTTCTGGCTAACGTCACCAATAAGCGTGTTGGGGAACTTACAAACACACTTGTCACAAACGTAGAAAATATATTGCATTTTAAACAATAAAATCCATAGTGTAATATTACTAGAACTTAAGAAATAAAATTAAGAAACACTATTGAAAAAATAGTAATTTCCGTTTCTCCGATTCGCAATTTTTGAATCACATACTATTCTGCGTAGGATAATGTTTCGATTTCGATTCATGATAACTATGTAAATTTTTATTATTTACCGAGAGGAAAGGGGGTGGTTTAAGTGTTTATAAATTGCCTTTATGAAACAGAAAAAACGTTAAGGTCACACATACAATCAAACACACACACACACACACATATATATATATATATATATATATATATAAATATATATATATATATATATATATATATATATATATATATATATATATATATATATATATATATATATATATATATATATATATATATATATATATATATATATATATATATATATATATATAATCACATTTACATTCACACTCACCAATGGAGGTTATACATTTATACCTACAGCAGAGTTAAATGCGTTAATGGTGCACGCAATGTCTAAATGTAAAAGCCGTGTTTTTGAACTCACCGGAAGACCCTGTAAGTTTCTTATAAACAAAGTTTATTCATTTGTCAAATTGAAAATAGCTGCTAATTTCAGTTAAGTAGAGTTTTTTATCTGTTGAAATAGTTGTAAATATTTTTTATTTTTAAATATATATATATATATATATATATATATATATATATATATATATATGTATATATATATATATATATATATATATATATATATATATATATATATATATATACATATATATATATATATATATATATATATATATATATATATATATATATATATATATATATATATATATAATATATATATATATATATATATATATATATATATATATATATATATATATATATATAACGAATCCTCGATTAGCGGCATTCCCGCACATTCTCCATCGTATCTTTCCTGGAAACACCACATCTCTCAGAAACCTCATTTCCACAGCCGTTATTCTCCTTTTATACTTGTTCTGTCATAACCGTAACATACCAACATACATAGGTCGTTAAGGAAGTGGTGAAGATTTCCTAAAAGCGATCGTTACAGAACTTCACTTTTGGAATACACCTTATCACTATATTTTAGAATTTCACTACATTACCGTTCATAGAATCACCTAAACCTAAGGAAGATGTTTAGCCTCTCTGATTTCGTTATTTTCTATTTATTTTTAATACATTTTTAAACCTCCAAATGAAAACACTTCCTTTCTATATATACAAATCTTGGATACTCCACTATTAACACTACCTATATATAAATTAATACAAGAACAAGCATATCAACAAACATTTAAAAAACATATTATTTAATAAAATGAATAGACTAAAAAATGTTTAGTAAATATACCTATGACTTTTATGAAATCTGTACATAAAAAATTAATTCCGAATTAATATTTGATTATAAACAATTTCATATCGGGATGGCTGTAAAGTAATTATTTCCAAGTATCATTATAGTCAATAAATTATTCAATTTTATATTATTTTGTTCGTTATTCGAAAAAAAATCAAATATATTCTGAAACATCGCAAATAGTTGCAGCTTTAATAAATTGAAAATATTTATGTTGAAATTGAATAATTTTTCTAAATATGACGATCCATAGATGACTCAAGAAATAATAATATATTCAATATGAATGATCACATTATAAGTGCAAATAGGATGTTTTGTGAAAGGATCGACATTTTAACCAACTAAACAATGTAAAATAAGTTGACCCTGGCACAAAAACTAGTATTGTTGATATTGTTATTTTAAAATACTAATCAAAATGGCATATTCATATATAATGGATTCTATTCAACGATTAATGAAACAATTAATATTGTTGAGCCAACCAAAGTGCTAATGCCAGTTTACAAAGGCAAAACTACATTTATAGAACCTTTACGTTCGTTTGCTCGTTCTTATATATATATATATTATATATATATATATATATATATATATATATATATATATATATATATATTATGATTAAGTGACAGGTTGTTTGCTCGATATTTCAAAGACAAGTAATTTGTCATATTAAATATCTTTTTTCTGTTGTTTCAGGATAAGTTGCTGAGTAAATTAGAAGAAAATGAACCGGAACTGGCAACCACTCAGGAAGAGGAAGTAAGTCATCATTCATTTAATATTGATGTGCACCATTGTTTTTGTTTTTTATTGTGATGTATAGTTTCGATATCTATTTATATTAATTGCATACCTACATAGCTCAATAGTATTTTATAACATTTTAAAGTTATATCATTTTAAACGGAAAACTTATTTTTAGTACCAATAGGTACAGGAAACTGTATATTTTTCAGATTTTCATGCATTGCTATTGTTGTTGCTATTTTTTCAACAATACAATTAAAATAAACATTTTATATACCTATTTGCAATTTGATTTGAATAAAAAATATGCTAAGCATAAAGTGGCTAACGACGTGTGAAAAACTACTTTAATATAAACAAATATTTGTTAAATTCTAAATATTCTAGACACTATGCGAAAAATCGTGTATCGAAATACACAATTAAAATTGATTTTCGTTTATTAAAAAAGCGTATTACAATGAAAAAAGAAATGAGTAGATGTGTACTATATTGGTCTGCGGATCACGCAAAACGATATCCCTCTCACTGGATTTGATTGCGGACTAGCTAAGCCGTACATGAATATTTGAACGCATGTGCCCATTTCATGTGTTTTTATTTTCATTTTATCTTGCTCCAGTGTGTGATTTGCATCAATGCCAAAGCGACAATGCAAACATCTCCATGCGGTCATCAAGTCGTGTGTCGTAAATGTTTCGTAAAGACAATCCAGATGGCGGTAAGTCAACGGTTGCTCCCGCTACGCTGCGTCATCTGTCGTGCGAAAATCCTACGTCTAAAACAAACCGGCATCTGTCCCCCGTCGACGAACAGCACTGGCGGCATGCCCACCTCCGTCAGTGGTTACTCAGTGGCGTCCAGCTCGGGTATCTCTGTGCCCCAATCAGATAGTTTGTACAGTGTGAGCAGTGGCGGTTCGTCAGTGAGCGACGCTAGCCTAACATGCGGCTCAGGATGTTGTCAGGGGCGTACGTGTCTCGGGGCGTATCCGAGACAACCGACCGGCGCATTACGAAGAAGTCAGCAACATGCAATGAAGGTAACTTACCAGTAACTGACCCGTATTAGTGTTTTTATAAAAAGTTATTGTTCAGCTTGTTCTTTTGTACTGAATGGTATTTCAGTATGATTTACATTTTCAGATGAAATTACAAGATTATTATCATTCAGAAAAGAGTTCCGTTTGCCGTTTACCACCAATAAGAGAGATGTCACCGCATGCTGCACCTCGAGTTACTTCCGCTCCTGGCTCGACACGTATCCGGTGAGTATTTATGTTGTTCACATTGTTCACACAACACACTATTCACATTATCATAAGAAACCATTTAAGTTAGAATGCGTGCTTCAATTTAATTATTTTCTTATTCGTGATGCATGCTTAAAACAATCGTATACGTATAGAGACATTCAAATTTTGAATAGTGAACACTGTAATGTATGCATTATAAAATGCAAATATCCATAAGAAATTATGAACAATTTATCAAAGGTCCGATACGAAAATTGATAAATGATAAAACTTTCTTTCCACATAATTGTTTAATATCGGAATTACATACATACATACTATTGTAAAATGTAAAAAAGGCCGAAACGAAAACATTTTATGCTGCACACATATTGATAATATAGGTATGTATGTATGTATGTGCATACACTTGTGACGAAAAAAAAATAAAAATCTTTGAATATTACAATTTAAATATGTATAATTCTATCAATATTTATATATTTTATTTTCGTTGCACAGCAATATTATTTTGCCTATCAATATTGGATATTGATAAATGTATTATATGTATATTATTTCTGAAATTAATAGAAAACAGATACAAATCTAATAATAAATTTTATTTTGTATATCGTTGTCAGGGCAACAGACACGTCGATTTATTTTACTGTTAGTATTTTTATTCTGATTGCATGTTGAAAACATGTCAAATACGCTTATACATGAAAACATGTTAATAAATTAGTATGACAAGTATTCGCTATTCATGTATACCTATACTAAAAATATTACTTTTCCGGAAGTTTTATTAGTACCTAAAGGAAAATAGTGATGACGTCACAATCACATGTTTCTCTATTTCAGTAATCACTAACCCAAAAGGGTGTATATGTATTTTAACAATATAAAACGCTAAATTAACTTGAGCATTCTTGGTAATATTGTTTATGAAATATATAATTTAAAAAAAAAAACTAATAAAGAAAGGTAATAGCATTGTTTATTATTTGGATCATAAACTGCAATAAAAAACATGTTTATGTTTCCACTAAACTTAAATACACGAGAGATTCGGACCATTTTGTAGAAAATTGCATATTAACTGGTATTAATCATTGCTTAATTTTTGAATCAATTGAGCAATAAAGTCTCTTTCGAAAAATATACAACTTTAAAACTAACAAATTCCCTTTATTTAATTGTAGGTGTGCTCAGAAAATTGTAACCCAACTAGAAACTGTACCGTTATTAGCTGGGCCATCAAAAAACTACTTCCGAAATACAAACAACAGTTATGAAAAACTACCACCGATTGAACCAGCGGAAAAGGAGACTACAACAACAACAACCACCTCTAGTAGTAGTACGACGAGCAGTACGCGACGTTGGTCGCATCGGTCGTCGAGTAAAGACACAATTAGTAACCGAAGTAGCAGCAGTGGTAGCACCATTAGCAGAGACCGACAGAAAAGCGAAGAGCTGGTCGATAACAAGAAAAACGAGATGGCCGAAAAGAAACTCGTCGACGCCGAGAAACAAAAAGCACAAACGGCTAAAGAACTGGAGAAACAAGCCAAGAAAGAACTGAAAGAGGAGAAGAAAAAACTGAAGAAAGAGGCGAAAGCCGCCGAGAAAAAATCATAAAAATAATACATCTCTAGTAGTTGATATTTTTAGACGCTGCTGCGAATGCTATTGGTTCATATAGGAAAACTAATTTTTAAATTTTGTGACAAATTTTATGGTTTTCAAGACCAATTTTCCATGTAGGTAATAGTTATCCGTGGAAAATCATCATAAATCTTTACGTCTCAAAATAGTAAAAGCACAAAGATAATTTCGATTCACGATTTTTGGATTTAGTGAAAAAATGGTGTTTAGAACTATAATTTTAAATTGATTTCCTTCAAACCAATCAAGATGCGTTTTTTGGGAGGGATTTGGTATACCTAAATGAATAAAAACCTTTATTCATTCTAACAAAGAAAAATTATATATGACCCAAGTTAAATTGAAATAAATATTTATTTACCTAACATATCTTGATTTAATTCTTGAAAACCAAAAATAAAAAGAATAATTTAGCAATAACTTTATGTATAATACGTAGATGTCAATTTGAATAATTGTAATATTAATAAATATAAATAACTTAAGTGTAGTTAAACAAAAACTATAATAATAAAAAAAAACTAATAGTAATTAGTACTGGAGCTAATTGAAAGTATCGTTTAGAAAACTGCTAAAATGTGTCAAATGTATAATAATAATAATAATAAGACAGCAAAAAGTAATATAATTTTCACTAAAATTCAATGTAAAATAAGTCAATTCATAAATGAAACCAAATAAAATAATTAAAATATAAAAGTAACAACTAGTTGCTAGGCAACACAAGTAACACAACTATTTAACCAATAGTATTCGCGGCTGAGAAAAGCTAACAAAAATAATATACGAATGCTGTAAAGCCGAACCGTAGACAGTGATATGGAAATAGATCAAAGAAAATAGCAAAAACAATAGTCAATTGTGTATCAAAACTTCTACATAATAATTATTCAACGCTATTAATATGCGTAGCGTCCTTACGACCCGATCCAGTCTTTTTTATATACTTGATAAACGGGGTCCCTGGCGATTCATTGTTTTGGCATCACTGACATTCAGCGTCGGCGTCAATTCAATTACTGTTACATCTTATTTTGGTATTATCAAATCTAGTAGTGTGTTTTTAGCCTCGCATTAATTATGATTAAAATGCTTCCAACGCAACCGTTTCAATAAATGCACTTATTTCTTGTTGTATTTATGTGTGATAGGATTATTATTGAGTCTTCCCTTTGTTGTATTGATTAGCTTTATATTTAAACAAAGTATATACATATCGATAGGTGTAAGCTTGGTACTATATTTTAAATTATATCAGTTTACCTAAAAGGAATTCATAGCGCAGAATATAACATAAATATCTGTCTGTTTTGCTATGTTCACATTAAAAGAAAGGCCTATATCATTATTTCAATTAATATTATATTAATTGCATTAATTCGTTCTTATTTTATTTATTAACAAATGTGTTTCATCTGATATAAATCATTTTTAATTAATATACCATCTGCTTTCGTTAACAAAACCGTATTGTTAAAAATAGTAGACACTCTTTGCGAATACAGTTATTATATAATACTCAATAATTACAATAAATAAATATTTAAATAAAATTATTAGATAGATTTTTTAACTATTATTAGAAGTTTGTATCTAGACTTAGAATGAACAGAGTTCATTCGGCAAAGGAGGTGCGCATTAACCAGTGCGCATATTTGATTATTTGTGACGTAACTCCGGTGTCGATTGATGAATTTAATATTCGTATGTGTTCTAAATTTTTATTAATACGGTTTTGCTGCTCCAGTTGACATTCTAATATAGCCATATCAGAGGAAAGCTATTAGTATTGTTGAATATTCAGGAAGTGCTTGTGATGCATCTGTTATTTTATGAGTAGCGGCATTGCATCTTGCCTTAGAGTTTTGCTTACAAAGAGATATTAAATTTAAAGCAATTTATAATCAAAATGAAATACAAATATATACCTACAGAAATCAAACAAAGAACATAGAGTAGTAGCTAATATGAAATCGTTTTTAATATCTCTTTCTACTGTAATCTTCCGTCATTTGGCTGACGAAAGAAGCTCAGTATAAAAGCAGTCATTTCAATTTAATATGCGAATTGCATTATTTTTTTTAAATTTCGTTTTACTTATTTAATTTTTTAAGTGATGCCACCACGGTAAAAATAATTACTTCCCCTAGGGATCTCGTGTTTACGTCATTTTAAACTAAACATTTAATAAGAAAACAAAAGTTGGCAATAATATTGATCAAACGTTAAGTAATATTAGTAGGATGTAGTATGGAATTATTATAATAAATAAACGCAGATGTTATACATATACGTATATATTTTCAAAGTAGTTTGTATTGCGCCGGGATTGGGTCTTTGAATTTTTCTAAAGACTTTACAAATAGAGATTACATAATATAAAGAGAATATTATATACCTATATGTATGTATATACATATAATGTGTTGTCTATGTACAGTCGTGTTATTTATGATGAAATATAGTTGAGCTACAAATTCAATAAAAGCCCGTTGGCTGTTGAATTTCGTTGTTTTTATTTCTCTTCCCTTAAAAATATTTTTCTAGAAAATCGCGTTTTTGCGTGTTTGTTTTAGCGGTTTTATTTTCCAACAGTTTTTATGTATTTGCACGGAAACTACGGTGCTGAAATTCGACCAGAAAAAATAATAGCCCAAAGGGTTCTGCATAACCAATGTATAAAAAACAAACAATTTTTCTATGAAATCAACAATCATACCTATATGTATATACATATAACAAGAATTACATTAACACACAATGTGCGCACATAATTAACATACATTAACAAAGTTTTTAAAAGCATAATAAATAAAATACATTTTTTAAATATCTAGCCATTAGTTACTAATCATCTTCCGCTATGCAGTTTTTGAATCTTCGGTCCCAATGTCTACCTCTTACATCCCGGTCTATGGGTTTATTACACTTAATTCTACCGTTGAAGTTTATCAACATGTAATCAATACAACTTGTGATACGATCGCCGTCGCAATCCTGAAAACAATTACATACTTTTAATATAAAATTATTTTATATATTTATTTATTAGTAAATAAAAGAAATCCAAAGATATGTTATTATTTAAATTTATTTTGTATGTGTTTCAAACAGATGTTAGACATTTTATAATATGTAGTTCTGTAAAACAAAATGCTAATTATTTTAAATTACCTTGCCGAATTTTTGAAGATACTGCTTGACAGTTTGTAAAGCACATTCGTCATCTAATGCACATTCTTCAAATGCTGGAATAAAAAAATAAATATATAAATATATATCATATATATATATATATATATATATATATATATATATATATATATATATATATATATATATATATATGCACATATATATATATATATGCACATATATATATATATATATATATATATATATATATATATATATATATATATATATATATATATATATATATAACGTTATGCCAATTTCCATAAAATGGGGTAGCAATATGAATATTCAAATATGTATATTGTTTTACCAAAATAGTAAAAAAATTCATAAGTGATAAATTGCTTTTGACATAATATTATTATTATTACATTATTATTTTAAAAAATCTATATCTATATTGTTTTGAAATAAAAATGATTTTGATTTAAACAATATTTTAAATGTTGTTAATTAAACCAAATACGCATTTGTTGATAAATTACACAATATGGTCCATACCTCCATGTCTATCTGGATCATCTCCTACAACTACAGGAGAATCTGCATCAATCCAGTAATCTCTGGATATTCTGTAGAGGCCGCATAAACCATTATCACATCCTGTTAGATTGTTGCAACCAGTAGCTGCTTCGCATAAGCATTTCCCACAATGGTCATTGAAATTCGGCAGAAATACTAACAAAAATAACAATAATTTCTTAACTACGTTTGAAAAATAATCAATATACTAACTATTTTTCTGTTTGGTAGGAGCAGACGCCCGCCTCATTGGCTGATCACACAAATCAAATCGCTGCCCAAAATTCGCATGTAACGTTTGATTGCAGGCTGCTGCGCCCAACAGATGTAACGCAAAAAAATCTTTGCAATCTATTGCACCATCACCATTGCAATCCTATCAACAATTTATATAGGTAGATATTGGTTATTGCGCTTTAAAAAGCTTTGTTAATACCTTTTTATATTTTCCCATATATTGCTGGACTGTTCTAGCAGCACATTTTTTGTTAGTGACACAATTGACAAAAGCGTCCGCATCAGCTGGAGAGTCTTCTGTGTTTAGCGTCGGCCGGCCTGCGTCCAGCCAAAACTGCGGCGTGATTCTGTACCGGCCACATGCGTCATCTTCGATACACACTTCATCATCTGTGCATTCGGATACCGTTTCACAAATACAATCTAGGCAACGGAACGTTACTGGTCCGGCTGGATTTATAAAAGTTACTCCTATATACGAGAACAAATTAAAGCGAATTTTACTTAGGTATATATTTATATTTCGAAATAAATCATCATTATAAATATAATATTAAATGCTACATATAATCAGTTCTTAATTATTATTTTAAAGCAAGTGTGTGTGTGTGTTTTAAATTTTAAGAGTAAGAGAAATACTTAAATAAAATCCTGTTTATAAAATTTAATTAATTATATTAGAATTAACATTTCTTGTAATTAAGAGCAAAAATAATTAAATTAAGTTGATTTTAACTACTGTGACATTCAATAAATTTCCATGACATTAAATATTATTCCCCATATGCACACACTTTGTAAATTATAATTTTTTTTGATTGAATCACTTAAAAGTTCATTGTGACAATATAGAATTAATAAAATGTGTAATTTACTATTATGCAAATCTTAAGGTTGGAAATTATAGCTGTTATTGTGTTTAAAATTAGCATCCGTAAAAATATTATTTCAAACTGTGATAACACAATGCAGTTTCGAAAAAATCGGCAACCTCAACATTTTGAAAATACCCAAGAAACTTACCAAAACAATTAACTACAAAAACAAATAACAAAACATAACATGTAACTAGTATTCTGCACATTTTCACGTACAATTAACTTTCACAAAGCAATCAACAAAGCATCATAAACTGTCTTCAAAAATTACTTATTTTCCAAAAATGTCATTCATGCCCTTGGCAGATAGGAACGTGAAGTACTCTTCTCCTCGACTACCAAGTCCCGACTAACTTGTGCATTTTGAAACATTAGGGACTTAAGAATTATCATTATTGCTAGCAATTAGGATATTTGTTCTTGTTTAACGTAATTAGCTACACGTGTAGGTATATTGACGTTTACAAACAATTTCCAAGAACTACATAATTAAACTTCATATTTAGTTAGAATTTACATAATTAAGTACCTATTGAAATGTATGCATGGATAATTAATGAAGATGGTAAAATTATATTCTTAAGGTGAACCATCAGGTTCGTTTAAAAAAACATCGTGCCTTGCAAATGAAAATTTAAAAAATACCATTCGATGTGTATTTGCATAAAAAATGCCTGGTAAAAATTTCATTTAATTTGAGGTTGTATTAATGGAGAAAAAAAATAAAAACTATGAAAAAGTGCCTATTTTGGAAGTTTTAATTTAAAAAAAAAAAAGTCATTCGATGTGTGTTATGCATGATAAAAATTTCATTTATTTCTAACCAGTATTATTGGAGATAAAAAATAAAAACCCCCAAAATAGGCACTTTTTCATAGTTTTTATTTTTTTCCCCTCCATTAATACAAGATCAAAATAAATGAAATTTTTACCAAGCACTTATTATGCAAATACACATCAAATAGTATTTTTTTAGTTTTCATTTGCAAGGCACGATGTTTTAGCGAACTTGATGGTTCACCTTGTGACGTAATTGTCAATTTTTATATTCAGTTATCTATAAATTACTTTTTATTTGTAGATTTACTACCGTTTTGTCATAAATGTATCCCTGATTGCTGATCTACAGGCAGCATTGTTACTATTTTATTTTTAATGAATCCATGGAGATATCTTTTTTTATCATGGATGACTTTTTCCTTTTTCCAAAAAGGAATATCACTACTCCTCTCTCATCGTGTGTTTTAAAATATAGAAGTGTTACGATTTCCGTTATCTCCCCGTCTCCATTGACGAACCCCTCAATCATCTGAATTGTAATATCTGTGGATGCTGATGTATTGAAGTTGTAAAAGTTAAGTGCATTTTGTTAATTTTTTTTGGTTCATATTATTCTTAGGTGTCGGATGCCCTAGTCATTTATTTGTTCCAACATCGGTGTAGAATTGTACCTTATACTTTTCCATTGATGTTTGGGGATAACTTCATATTGTTTTATTAGTTTAGATTGTTTCTTTATATTAGATTTAATTCCTTTGTGTATTTGATTTATTCTATTAAGTTTCATTTGTTAATTAATATCATCCAAAGTTGTGTACGTTTTAGTTATTAGCTGTGAGCATTTTTAGAGACAGGCATATTGGTTATTAACAACTAATTTGGCGCAGTGAAAGAATATTCACTAAAGTCTGTTTTCTTCCTGGTCGGGCACCTTTCAATTATCTTACCACTACTCTAAATTCACTTTGACGTGCACGGCATTTGAATGCAGACCATTATTTATTATATATATAATTCGTTGTTTTATTACCGTTTAAATTCAAACCAGTCTTTTATTTCTAAGATAATTATTTGGTTCAAAATTATCAACTAAACGGTTAACCCCGACCACCTCCCTGAACTAGCCGAGGTTCATATTAAGGAATTTTCGAAATTTATCTCACATCTGATATACCTAAATTAATCTTTGTGGAAATAAAGACGTTTTTTTCATCATTTCTTATCAATAAATCCGCCAGAACTACCTAATATTATTTATTTAAATTTGTTTATAAAATCAGTTGTGTAATAACAATAAAGAAGACATTTCATCTTGAGATTAATTTGTATACCTTTGTGCAAGCTAAATATTTTCATAACTAGAATAATGAATCGTATTTCTGAAAATATTAAACGACAAACCAAACACTTGCGCTGTTCGTATAGTTTGGTAAGTTTTAGAAAACGTTTATAATTTACTTGGAAACAGGTGCTATTCTTATTAGATCATCTATAGAAACTCATGCACAATCTGCATTTTTAGCATAACAACTTTCTATAGAGAAAATATGATTGTGTATATTATTTTACCACATATGTTTATAGGTATATATATACATATATATATATATATAAGAGCTGTATATCATTGAAGCCGCGTATTGACTATCGGCAGCTTAAACAAGCAAAATGTGTAGTCCTGTGCCTAAAATCCAAGATTTTCCATTTGAAATCAATCCAGTTGAAGAACATATTAACAAAAAATTATTAGAAGATTTTAAAGGTATTTCAAATTTTTTTATATTTTGCCTAAAATCAAATACCTACCTAAATGAAATTCGTAAATAAAATAGATTTTGTTTTAAATATGCTATGATTATGTTTTCGTTTTCCTATGATTAATTAAAACATAGAAATATAAACAAAATTCTTTTTATAATAATTTTTAATTAAATAATTTTTTTTCTAGTTAAATACATTAAATTATTTTTTGCACTTTTTGCTATTTTCAACTACCAACATTTTTAATTCGTTGAGGAATGTTATTAATTTACGAAAATTACGTCTTATTCATCTCAGTTTCTTTATTGTTGTAAAATAATTTTTAATATAATTAAATTGACTTTTGATTTGTAATTGAATTAAAATAGTTGAAGCACTTTAAAACTGTTATAGATTCTTCTTACAGAATTATATACTTGCACATATTTCGTGGTTTCATTAGCAAACGTTAAACTGTTAAAGTAAAATGGTAGACTATTTCTATTTATATACCTACTAATAAATGTTAACTAACGTTCTTACACTCAATATGTAATGTTTTCGCTTGCCGTCTATAACAAAGAGCTTAAGTCATCGGTTGTTAGTTCTAATATAACAATGCAATTCTCAACTCTCTAATCACGAAAATGTGCACAGTTATTCAACCGGATATACATAGAAAACACATAAAACTTTTTAACTTGCATTAAGTATATAATTTTAACTGTTAAATCCTCCTAGGCAATGTACTTTTTTTTCAAAATAAATCTATATATAGGCTTAGTTCATTATGACTATGATTTACTTTGTTACTATAGTGAAAGTATATTAGATGTCTATGAATACGTTAGTAATATTTTCACCGAATTTTTTGCAAATTTATTTTAGGCGAGAGAACAGGTTTCGTTCAAGTAGGTCCTCAAAAATATCTTTTTCCGCATAAATATATAAATGAAGCTCAGAAATACTATGACATTGACGTACGATCAGATGATGTTTGGATCGTTACATTTCCTCGTTCAGGTAACCACCAATTAGTAAAGTAAGGTCTAATTATTGCTATGTATGTATACGTTTTAGGAACTACACTCACTCAAGAATTGGTATGGTTAGTCGCGAATGATTTAGATTATAACACAGCCTCTAAAATACTATTACCATACCGGTTTCCATTTCTAGAGTAAGTATAATATACTATTAAATTTTTTGAGAAATAAAAATCGTAGATAAAGACATTTTTTAGAATATTATCTACAATTTTTATTTATATAGAGATATAGGTAACTTGAAATATTGTAAAAAAATTGTTGTTGTATAAAAACACATCCTAATGCATCTGGTTTGTATATTTAAGGTTCGGACTATTTTTTCATGACGAAGTGAAAAAAGAGTTTTTAAAAGAAAATTTATATTCGAAACTAAATCGAGACATAATCGAAGACCTATCAACTCCTGGTTGGGAAATTTTACAAACAATGAAGTCACCTAGATTCATTAAAACACACCTGCCGTTCAGTTTATTGCCTAAAAATTGGAATGAATCGAAATGCAAAACAATCTATGTAGCAAGAAATCCGAAAGATATTGCAATATCATATTTTCATCTAAACCGGCTATTTAAAACGCAAGGATACAGTGGAGATTTTACGAAATATTGGGAATATTTTGAACAAAATTTACGTAAGTCGATTTTACAAACATTTGCACTAAAAAAACAGTGGCTTTCTATAGTTTTACTAACAAGTTATACATTTTAGAACCTTGGATGCCATATTGGAATCATGTCGAGGAAGGATGGCAAAAGAGAAATGATCCAAACGTTTTATTTTTATTTTATGAAAATATAACTGAGGTATTACTAAAATAAAATGTTAATACGCCATTGCTATTTTTTTGCAACAAATACTTCAGTATTTAATTATGCGCTGTCTATATAAAAATGATTATTTATTACTATTTCAGGATATATATGGTGCAATTGAAAAAGTAGCAGAATTTTTCGGAAAGTCAATGACTGACGCTGAAATCAACCGATTAAAAGATCATTTGAAATTTGAAAATTTTCAGAAGAATGATTCGGTTAGTTTGCAATTTTTGCAAGATTTAAAAATTACCCAATCAGGAGAAGCTGGGTTTATTCGAAATGGAAATACCAAAAAAGATAATACAGTATTCACACCCGAATTGGATGAACGAGCGAATAAATGGATTGAAGAGAATTTGAAAAAAGTTAGTTTTACATTGCCAATCAAATCTAAAGATATTGATTGATATTTTTAAACATTATAAATGTATGTTGACTATAAAGGTGTAAGCATTTGTTTTTTTTTTGGCATTTATTCTATCTTAAACTTAAGTGAAACTTTTTTTAATTGTATTTTGTTTATTAAGTGAAAATGATCCTTATATTTAATCGAATGTTGTTTCTTGTATTTCATAGATCAAAATTGAATGTATTAAAATTCTATTTTTATTTTATTCAAGTCTTCTGTAATTGTTTGTTTCTATTGTATTCCAAGTATCACATGACTAGATTCGTAAAGAAAACAAATTTAAATATCTAGAAAGTTATTCTACTTTTACTCATTTTCTTTTCATAGAGCACATATTGCATGTTCATGTTTATTAACTATTTCACACAAGCATGACAAATTAAACATACAATCTCAACTATAGAAAATATTAGTAGTTCGTAAAATGGAACTTATACTAACGACCGGAAACGCGATGCGGACGCCTGAGACACCGGCAGCTCAAGTAACATTTTAGATTTGACGGAAATGCAGTAACAAAGCATACAATTTATACATCCCAATCTAAAATATACTTTTATTTACCGAAATCCCTCAATGTATATTTTAAAATACATTTTGGTAAATGCCCAAAACTTAATTTAATTTCCGCCATATAAAACTGATTAAGCAATTTCCATCGATTACGCCTGTGCACTAGTATAGGTTTTTGAATTATTTTTCCTTGGCGCATTAAATAAACATTTTCGTAATATGTGTATCAAACAAATTTGAACGTATTTTCGACTACATGCAAATTAAAATAACGACTTTTTAGTGATACTTTTTTGTTGGCTTATCTTACTACTTATAGGTAATTAATTTTAAGATTACTAACTAGATATGTTTATGCAATTGTAAGACGAAAATTATTTAGAAAATATATTTAAAGTAAAAATAGTTTACAAAGGCCATATAATTTATATATAAATACATGCATCACTTTATTTTGATTCGTTTTTCACTTGATTCAAAATTCGTATTTATAAGTACGTTATTGCTTTATATATTAAAATTAAATAATTAATAGACAAAATTTGAATTGTTTCAACCGCTTATAACTTGCTTCAAGCAATGAGTCAACTTCTCTTGGAACGTAGCTGGTAAAGTACCTCTACATCCATAACCTCCAAGTTTATGAATCAGAGCATAATCGTAGCAATCGATTTTATTATCTAAATTGCAATCCTGTAAAAGATAAATAAGTAAGCTTTCTTCTAAATGAGTTGCGAGCATGTATGTACGAATGTAAACGAACCTGTTGGTATTTGGCCATATATCCTTGTACGGATCGTGCAGCACAGAACGGTTCATTGACGCAGTTTGTGAAGGCAGTTGGCGAATCAGGCGCTTCTCCTTTTTGCGTAGGTTTACCCGAATCCGACCAGTAGTTCCAGGTGATATGGAATAATCCACAAATATCACCTTGGCATCCAATGGTTTGGTTACAATTCGAGACGGCTTCGCATAAACAACCTAAACAATTGGTTGGAATGCCATTGAATGCTGGACCAGCTGCTTGACCAACTACACCTGCAAATCATTATTTTATCATAAATCTAAATTAACCACACATGTTTTCTTTCTATTTTATAAATATATAAATATATATATATATATATATATATATATATAATATATATATATATATATATATATATATATATCTATATATATATATCTATATATAAATATATATATATAGATATATATATATATATATATATTATATATATATATATATATATATATATATACATATATTTATATATATATATATATATATATATATATATATATATATATATATATATATATATATATATTCGACAATTATCGGTTGTTTTCGGTTTTCGACGACCCCAAAAATATAAGTGTTTAAGTTTCGCAGCTCCAAAAAATAAATCTTGAATAATAAATTGACACCAAAATTGAATCAAGTAAGTACGTATTATGCAACATCATTTTGAATAAACTTCAGTGAGATGTCCCAATAAAAAGCATCAAATCGAATAATTATTCACATAAATTTCATGCAATATAACATTTAACCTTTCACAGATATAAACTTGTTCATAATATAATTTTGTATCGAATAAATTCAACCAATAATATTAAAAAATATATTTACACATTAAAAGAAAAACAAATCATAAATCACTGTTTCCCAATTAGAATGTAACACATTTGCGATCCTGATTCAGACTTTTACAAATTATTTTACTACAATAATGGTATAATAGTTTTCAATTGAATACTGCACGCCACTGGTTTACCAAAGAACTATAAATAACGGATTCATGTTAAGATATACTTAATGCAAAAATTAATAACCTAAGACCCACACTTACGTCATATTGTGCTATTCATGGTTAATATATGTATACAAAAAATAAATATATATTTTTTCTAATGAATCCGGGATGTCGATGTGTAATAATAACCGAACGTGGAGCACGTTTTTTGTAAACGGATGTCTTAGGATTTTCCACAAAAAATGTGTAGTTATTATTTTTTATTTTTATTCAAATACTTTTTATGACTATCAATGTATTGTTTTACGGTTAATTTTAATTAGATTGGGGTTTTACCTATTGTTTATCAAGTTATTTTATTAATTTAACGCTATCAACAATGACGAAATCACTTTGACGGCTGATTAATAATTAGATTGTTGGTAAATGTATATTTTACACTTTGTGGAAGTTGTTTACTCTACTGTAAATTGTGATGTATTCCGAATTCGCAATGTGTAAATACCAGCTGACTTGATTGTTATAATTATGTCATTTTCGCAGTGATTTTAATTTAATCCCACATGTTTTCTTTGTATACATTATAACCAGTAATTCTTTTGCTAATTGTTTATACGGTTCTTAAATCAAACTGTATACAATTATTTAATAATGATCCATAAATTAGCGAGATGACTCAAATAAAAAATTACGTAGTCGTTAAACCTTGGTTACAGATTACAATAAAACTGAACTGTTTGCTATATTTGTATCTGAATCATATTACCAAAACGGATTTTAATATCAAGGTGTAACTTCTATTATTCTGCGAGTATTTCGAGTTGTATGATTCAACAAATATTTAGTAGTTTTTACACAAATCCTAGTCATAGTTGCTAATTAACTACATGTGAGTAAAAATGGGACATTGAAAAAAAAATATTATAAAAATTTAAAAATCTGTTTTTTTTGTCTTTGAGAAGTAGCGATATGTTAATATGTTTTTTATACACTAATTAAAAGAAGTCAGTCATTAATAATCAAATATAAATCAATAAGCGAGTAAATAATTTCGTTGTTTATCATTCATTATCTCAGAGTTAACGGAACAAATTTAATGATATCCCGTTATCAAAGTATGCTTTAAGCAAGTTTTTTTTATAAAATCGTTTTCTTGAATTAATTTAAGTTTAAAAGTTCAATTTTAGAAAATATATTAATTATCTCATGAAACGCCTAGTGAATATACTTAAAAAAAACTTTTAAAAAACAATGAAACTCGTCATTGAACATTAAATAATTAACTTAAATTAAACCCCATTATTTCTATGTAAACAAAAATAAATTATATAATATAATAAACTTAATTTTATTAATGCTTGTTATTTTCAATTCGTATTTATCTAGAATGAATATTTAATGTCCTATTTTCTATCTAAATGCAAACTTCATCTAAGAAATGTGATAAGATTTTGTTTATTTTATATACATTCACCTTATTGTAATATTACTTCGTTTTACATTAAGGGCACATGAGAAAGTATCAATTTTCTTTTAAGTTATTTCAATGATTAAAAACATATAAGCGGTAATTCACTTTTTTTTTAAAACGCAACAAAAATGACCACAAGAGTTTATCAAACTATCTTATATGGTATCCTGCAACAGCATTTTGTACCACATATGCGCAGTTGTATAAAACAACTGTAACTTAAAATTAAACTATGCTTTAAAATCGACAACATCCAATACCTAAATGTATATAACAATAAAGTTCATAACTCATAAAAAATCGATTTAATTTTGTTAGATTTTAAACTAAATTTATGTTTTAGTTACTATAGTGTAACTGCACATACATACTCTGTATCTTATATAGAAATACTATAAAACTATAGATTATATACATAGGTACACATATAAAATTCTATAATTAAAGTTATAGCGCCCATAGTCAATATAATAATTATTAGATATTAAAATCAATTACAAATAATCCATAGTTTATAAAGTTCTAAAAATAAAAGCTGTAATATGTGAGAAAACTTTAAGCGTGGAATGTTTATTTTTTAAATCCACATTTCAAGTGCAAATTGAAACTAGTTACACTGGTTAGAAAACAGTTCAAACTATAGTTTGGTCAAAACTGCGTTATAATGTTACATACTCTATAGTTTGAACTGCTATTGTCTAATGGCAATCGCTATTCAAATTCCCTTGTATGTTTTAAAATCTAAACAATAGATATGTTTTCGATATACTTTAAGTTTAAGGAATAACGAAACTGCACTTAAGATATGTATTTAATTTCAATCCAAATGGCAGAGTTGATAACTCACCCGTGAAATACAGTGCAACTGTAGCCACGATCACCACAACGCTCATACACTTGTACATTTTAGCCTTTCACTTGTATAACGTTAACTAGCGTGCGTTTCAGTAGTCCGGATACTTTTATAGCGCTGTAATAATCGCGGTGGCCGACCTCGACCTCGGTCCGTCTCCTGGTACCTCCCAATGCACAGCAGACGGTGGGCGAAATAGAAACACTCCGCGAATTGGTGACAAATACCTATTGTTGCAAGAACAAGTATTACTATACACATTTGGCAATGTTTTATACTTAGGTATACTGTGTTTTACCCAACAGTATATTCATTTACTTAAGATTCCGGATTTCCTAATAATTATTGTATATATAATATTTTACTATAAATATAATTTAGAAAATCTACCAGCTTTCTTCAATATATTTTTTAAAATGACTCAGCTAAGTGAAAAATAAATATAAATAAAATATTAAACAATAAAATTAAGATCAATAGTGACCTATAATTAAAAAAGTTTAAATTCAGACATTTATCAACCCTATTGTTATCTCTTTATCGCCCTGAATACAAAATTAGGCATCAGGTGTGATTTTATATATATAATATGTTCATAATTAACAAATTCATATTAAAGTAGTATTAATTGAATTTTTCCCAACAGATTTAAAGTTTTATTAATAATTAAAACAAACTCCATTAGCGAATTTAATTAATTATTATTTCTGCGAAATAAAATAATAATTTCCCCTGTCCTAAAAATTACGGTTCAATGTCAGATTGCGAATGGTGCAATAAGCGAGATATAATCAACAATATTATGAACGTATATTAATCTTCATTAATATATGTGCAATTTCATTCATTTCCGCTTCAAACAGTACTGAATATAATAAAATTTCAGATTTGTTTCTAATTATACTCAAAATATTTAGCTGGTATAAAAATTAATATGAAATTCGAATATAAATTATTCATATCACGGTGAACGTATAAGAATAGCCAATACATTTTATTTTTTGTATTGCTATTGTCAGATATTGATATGTTTACTTCATGAATTTTATATTAGAACGTGTAGAAATATGTCAATAAAATTTCCATTGCAAATAGTTTTTATTAGGTCAGAATTATGAGAATATTAGTTAAATAATAAAAGTGTTTTTATTGTGAATATAAATTAACTTTTGTTCAATTTATCAATATTATGAAATAAAAGGATAAACATTTTAAATAAATAATGGTATTTGTAGAACTAGAATTTGAATTTTAAAACAAAACTGGTTTTGAGAAAAATGTCAAACTTGTTTAAATAAATAAAACTAAAAAAATTAGAGGATTCTATTTAATTCTAATCAGCTAGTATAAAAATTCAAAATGTAAGATATAAATTGTAATCTTGGAATGCATTAATTAATTTAAATAATCCAGTTATTGTTTATACTGTTATAAATAATATGTAAGAAATAGATTATAAATATATTCATTTTTAACTGTTTAAAATAATTAAATATTAAAATTGTTTTGTTGTTCTAAATTATTATAATTCTTTTTCAAAGAGCCAAACTAAATATCGAGAAATTAGAATAATATCATAATGAATATTTACATTTTTAATACATTTCCAAGGAAAAACAAATCATTAACTTATTAGGTCATATAAGATAAATATACTAAATTACCTGATATACATATCTTGATAATATATAAAATTTATTTTTAATTATTTAATTCAATATATGCTACCAACATTAATAATTTTAAAATTATAAATACGATTTATTGTTAAATTTGAGTTCATTTTAAGTTGGTTCCAAAATGAAACCGGATATATTGGTTATTTTTCTAGATTATAATAATCTAATGATAATAAATTAAGGACTAGGATCGCATTTATAACCGCACATAGAGATAATGCACGTCTACGGACAATGAATATTTCAAATTCAATACTAAATTATATATATATATAT
>JADQWA010000193.1:0-13591 GCA_018344505.1 Nebria ingens riversi
ATTTTTTTGTTGCATTCCATTTCTGTTGACAGCGCGTTCTGTATACGAATTGCCCCACATCCTTGTAATGCTAATCCAACATGTCATGCAATACAAACAACACCAATGTTCTCTGTGTATAAGGAAGTTGACAGGCTTCATTTTCATTATTCTACAAGAAAGTTACTATGGATTTGCACTTTAAGTGCTGTAAATAGGCCGGTTCGACATCACATAGTTTTTCGTAATATAATTTAATCTTAAATCCAATATACAATGCTAGAAAATATTATTGTACAGTCTTTATGAAGTTATATATGCTTAAAATTTATTTTATAATAAGGTAACTTGAACAGATATAGGGATAGTGGGTGAAACGATAAACTGAGTTAATTTCGTCTATCGACCCCATATTTTGTCGGCAACGATTAAACAAATAAAGGCGCTTCACGTAGTCGGTCAATACGTGTAAGATGAATATAACAAAAAAAATCTTTGTAAAAGTAAATGTTCTTCTGACTTTTGTTTTCATTACTCATTATTGATATTGCAAATAACAAATATGCTAATAATTTACTGTCAATTTTAAGTAAAATTTTGTCGACAATTTTAAATCAAATTATAACGTCTAATTTACGTACACAAAAGATATCAAAGTACTCCACACTATAACGTAGAATGAACCTCTACATCACGATAATGATGAAATAAAAATTACGTCGATTTCTGGTCATTTTGTTGCTTAGCAAACCCGATTGGGCGTTTATTTTTAAAAATTTCCTTGTCCCTAATCAGTTACAACAATATGATATCTATCTTCCCCAAACAAATAACCAAGTCTTTTTTATGTAAAAAAAAATTATGTACTTATCACGTCAATTCTTATTTTAATACTTAAATTAATTAAAAGGGACGTTGATATTACGTTATGTATCCCAGTAAACATTTAGTCGCATGTAACATCTAGCTAACATATCACAGAACTTACATGTCCATGTTACGTCTCCGCAACGTAATAGAGACATTACATGTGACTAAAAGAGTATTGGGATAGATCTAAATATTACGTCAAACCAAATAACTACGTCATTAAACGTTAAATTTATGTAATAATATGATATCCGTAGTACCAAAAATCGTCGCCATACTGAGGTCTTCGTCACAAGATGTTGTTTGGGTGTTAATTTACGTTAAAAAACCCTTTGTGTCACGAGACAGTTACTTCAATGTGATATCTATTCGCAAACAAAGTTAACTTGGAGCAGCCATTATTTGTTTATATATAAGTTGTCAAAATTAATTTTTCGCCGAAATAAAAAATAAAATACTCTGAAAAATATTGTGTTGTCAATTGTCTATCTGATTCAAAGGAAAATAAAAATGTACGATTCCATTAATTCCCAATAAAAAGAAAGTGTTATTAATAAAGAATAACAGTAGCAATTTAGTGAGGTTATGTATATGTCACAGTAAAGAACAAAAAGTCAAAGTATACTAGCAGTAGCCATCTTACTAACGACACTAGCGGCAACAACGATAATTTCGTTTGCCAATTTTCACAAAATTAACAACCGACTTAATACTAAAATGACTTAAATTCAACTTAGATATTACGTTATATAAAGATCTAAAAATGAAGTCCAATTGAATTAATTTTGCGTCAAAATGTGATAAACATGCTATGACCTCCATGTAACCAAAAATCGTTGTGAATTTGAAATCTCCGTGACTTGTTAATAAATTGTAAAGCTTCCTTAATCTGTTAAAATTTGGAAAGCAAATATTTGTTTACTATGTATGTACAGTCGGATCTTAAGTCTTGTCCTCCCTAGCTTGACACCTACGGTCTCGCAGCCAGCGTTGCATGATTTTGATGCAAGCTACGCCGCACGTACAAAAGCAGTTAAATTACGTAGGTCGAATCCATATCGTTCTCTCTTTATTGTAGGGGGGCTGTTATCATTGCTTAGTCATAAATAACATTTATTAATACATACATAATGATGAATGTACGAATATAAGATATTTTGATTTGAGTTTTGTTTTGAATCAACTTCACATGCGCGAAAATATAAATGTTTATTACTCTGTATCGGCCTTAATGAAATCAAACTGTTTATTGTATAAATTATGTATGAAAAGAGATTTTCAATCTTTATTTGGCACATGAAAATTTTGATGTTGTTAGTAGCCAAACAATTATCTTTATTTTTAGGGCACAAATGGCACAAAATTATTAGTTTAAAAAACATCCAAAATTAAATCATTTTATTGTTTATAACTCTGGAACTAGTAGGAATAAAAGAATAATTATTTCGGCACAAATTTGGCACATATTACATACATACGTAGGTATATTGAAACTGATTGTATAAATTTAATCAATATAAAGTGATGTGAATCGATCATGTGACCTCCGTCATGACCAAAATGACCGTCACTGGTTAACGTAAAATTACACAATATTTCAAATGACCGGCATTTGACCAAATATACTTATAATTTTTTTGAATTTTTATTGTTTTTTGCATTCACATGTTTGAAATCATATATTAGGTATACCTAGTTATGTTTTCTTCAAAAGTTAAGTAAGTTAATTAAATTTGCATATTTAAGGATCTACAAAAGTAAAAATAGAGTTAAAATTAAAAAAAAATAGCGTTCTTTTAACAACTTTTTAGGGCCGATAAATAAACAATTTAATCTACCGTTATGTTTTACTTGGCAACTAAATTTAAAAAGAAACTGACAGTAATGATATTTTCTCATAAGTGATTCGATATTGTTTATTTTAACTGAGGAATAAATTTAATGATGGATATTGTTTATAAGATTGGCCCTTAATTTATTAAATTATAATATATTTAATAATTGACCCAGTATTATCAAACACTTCTTGTCCCCGTAAACTATCCTAAGTATTCTGGACAAGCTGGTCCAGATTAGCCTCCGTCCGTGCACCAATATTTTTTATGGGATTTAAGTCCAGAGATTTTGCTGGTCATTTTGAACAAATTATATTGGCTGGTATTCAAACCAGGATCTTGCAATACGTGACGTATGCACGGCGAAATTATCTACATGTATTGGTCGCCGTTCATTCCCGTATCTATTTTCCCCAGAGAGATAAGAAATGTCTTTTACAGATAGTTACAAGTTTATCGGGATTTATTTTATATGCAAACTCAGCAGTGCATAGTATATTTCATTATTTCACCTCAAAATATTGCAATAATCTTAATCAAATTCAAACACATAATTTTTAATGGCATGTAACTTTTTATAACAACGCATAGTATAACAGGTGTAGGCCAAATATGTTATGATAATTTAAATACAAACCGAAAATTGTTTATAAACCATTTCATAATAACTTAATTGTTATTGTCCTTAATGACTTTTTTTTTATAATCGAAAATATTTTAACAGGTTTACTGTGGCTTTTATGTTATCTGATTACATTTAGGGCATTGTAGCACACTCTTAATGTTTTTTCAGTATCACCAAGATGGCGGCATTTACAAAAAATTATTAAATTCAAAATGAAAAATATTGAAGATATGAATAGCTATTGTTTGTAAGAAAACCGCATTTGATAAATCAGAGACGTTTCCATAGCAATCAAGTATGTCTAAATATTTCACATGAATTTGTATCAGTTTTTATAGGAAAACAAATCATGTTTAGCCAAAACAGATATTATTTACAATTATTAATACTTACACAAACATTTAAATGTGACGGTCATTTATTAAATATATTATAATTTAATAAATTTTTAAAAAAATGTTAAAAGAACGCTGTTTTTTTTTTAATTTTAACTCTATTTTTACTTTTGTAGATCCTTAAATATGCAAATTTAATTAACTTATTAACTTTTGAAGAACATAACTAGGTATAGCTAATATATGATTTCAAACATGTGAATGCAAAAAACAGTAAAAATTCAATAAAATTATAAGTATATTTGGTCAAATGCCGGTCATTTGAAATATTGTGTAATTTTTTTACTTAACCAGTGACGGTCATTTTGGTCATGACCGTGGTCACATGATCGATTCACATCACTATTTATATTGATTTAATTTATACAATCAGTTTCAATATGCCTACGTATGTATGTAATATGTGCCGAAATAATGAATCTTTTATTCCTATTAGTTCCAGAGTTATAAACAATAAAATGATTTATTTTTGGATGTTTTTTAAACTAATAATTTTGTGCCAATTTGTGCCCTAAAAATAAAGATAATTGTTTGGCTACTAACAACATCAAATGTTCATGGTGTTAAATAAAGATTGAGAATCTCTTTTCATACATAATTTATACCCTAGTAAACAGTTTGATTTTATTAAGGCCGAAACAGAGTAATAAGCATTTATATTTTCGCGCATGTGAAGTTGATTCAAAACAAAAATCAAATCAAAAATTTCTCATATTCGTACATTCATCATTATGTATGTATTAATAAAATGTTATTTATGACTAAGCAATGATAACAGACCCCCTACCATAATAAGAGAACGATATGGATTCGACCTACGTAATTTAACTGCTTTTGTACGTGCGGCGTAGCTTGCATCAAAATCATGCAACGCTGGCTGCGAGACCGTAGGTGTCAAGCTAGGGAGGACAAGACTTAAGATCCCGACTGTACATAGAATAAAGTAAAAACAACGAATTTTGTATTAAATATAAATAAATAATATAATGGTTAATTATTAAAATACAGAAAGAAATATACAATAATTTATATGTTTACAATACACTTAGATACTAGCTTACAACGATAAAAGATATTTTGATTGCAACTATAATCTTAAGTATCAGCAATCATAAGTATGGTTCTGACCAATATTTTACAGTGCCACTGGGATGTTCAAAAACACCTGTGGATTTAACCCTAGAACGTAATTTAATAGTCTTTGGTTTGAGCATGGTCTTGTGATTACTTAACATTTGCGACGGTGTCAAAATAGATTTTGAACTAAGTCCAGTACATTCAAGGAAGTGCTCATAGGTTGGTTCTGAATCCCGAGAATTCATTGCTAGTGTTGTTGCTTCATTTTCATAGGCTAAACTATTCCGTTGCGAGGATAAACTCTTCTGCAACTGTTGCAGACTTTTTATTCTATGTGGATGCATATCTTTAGTTGCACGAACAATTTCAACGGATGTATTTGATTTGACTTCCAGCGTATTCAAATTTTCCGTTTCTAATAAGTTATTTTCATTTGAAACACAGTCTGTTGCATAATTTGTTTCATAATTGGATGCGTCTGATTGATAATCCTCACCTATTTCGCAATCGTCTAAATTGAATTCTTCAAAATTTTGACTTAAATCAAATTTTTCAAAACTAAGATTTTCACATTTCGGTTTCTCCGGTATTGTAAATTGCTTTTCGTAATTTTGAGAGTATTTAAAACTGGTACTGTCGCTTATTTTATATTGATCAATTTTTAATTTACATACTCCGGCTTTAGACAAAATAGTATGCTGATTATTACAACTAGAAACTAAATTTGAAACAGATGTTCCAATGACAATACGATTACGTAGTTTATCATTTGTAACTCCAGCTGTAATTTGTTTGAGCAATTGTGAATTGTTTTTTATGTAGTTGTCTTGTGAGATATGTTCAGCTTCTTTGTTTTCTTCATTTTCTTCAGGTATTATAATTTCAGAAACTTGCGGTAGTTTAGGGATCTCAGGTTCAATTTTATTATTTATCATAGCCACGTGCTCAATACTAACTATGTTTGCTATGAGTTTTTCGTTGTTAATTTGCGGATGCTTTGGCGCTTGTATATCATTTTTTGTTACGAGATTTGACAGCGTATTGTCTAATGCTATCCCATCGTGAAATGATGCTTCACTCTTATTAAAAATACTAGGTTTTGGAATAGTTGATAGAGAATGTGAAATTATCATTTTCTCTGTTGGTAAATTTAATTCGGATATTGAGCAATAATCCGGTTCAGAATCAACGCTCAAGTTAGCTAAATCGTCTAATGATTTATTAAGAAAACTGCTTTGCATTCTAAATTTAGAAATGAGATTTGCTGGTTTTGGAGGCAAAGCTGGAGGAGTATGAGCTAACTTTGTTCTTTTTAAAATAGCTTGTTTTGTGGAATTCGATGCCCCTGTATCCATATCAATATAATAATGATGTTGATTTTCGGATTCTAATTTATTCAAGTGATTACACTTTGTTAATGTTAATTTCTGTGTGGCCATTCGATTTATTTGATTTTCTTGCAAATTTTCGATTTTTGAGGTAGGTGATGCAGCTTTTAACAATCCTGCACAACTATATATGCTATCACTTTCGCATCTGTTTATTATTAACTCATAATCATTACTGTAAATACTCTGAGGTACTTCGTAAAAGTTCGGACCAACCTGTATTGGAGTTTCATAGTAATCACCTTGATATAGGGACGCATCATTATTTTTCTTTTTAAAACTGTTTTCAGAGGACTCCTTGTTTTGTATTGATAAATCAATAGATGACATGTCTAGATTTTCGTCGCTGAACTTGACACGTTTCTGAAATTTGCTTTTTGAATTACGATCTATTTCAGGACTTTTCGGAGGTGAATTAGTTGTATCATTGATGTTCTGAAGCAGAATCTGGTTCATACATTCCAGAACTGGATTGTTTCTATAAAGGTCCTGTTGGCCGTCATCTTCTGGATCACTAGCGCTCGCGTACCAATTTTCATTTTGTCCGCTGTCATCTACATCAAACACTGTTATCGTATCCGAGATAAGTCGACTCGTGTTCACGGTATTCTCCGAATGCGTTATTTCTGTCTCGTTATTGGTTAAATTACAATGAACTGGGTTTACTAATGTAAGGTCGCTCTTTGGCACTTTTTTCGTTGAATTTTCACCCAGTTGATTAAATAACGGAGAATTAGGTTGATCGTTAAATATCACGCAATTAGGCTTTACGTTGCATACTACTGGTGTATTACATTCGGAATTATCTGATAAAGAAGAAACTATATGACCTTTGTGAACATCTGTCACAGTGTTTTCTTTAATTCCATGCAGACAATTCATTCTACTAGAGTACGTATCGTCAATACTTGCGCCCTCGCCGAACATATTCCCAATTCTATCTGATACTTGTTTAATCTGTTCTTTGGTTGTATGGGCGTCACTTATTTTACTGTATGCATCTTCTAATGGGCTATCAGCACTCGATTCTCGTGTTTTCAACACCTGTAAATATATCCCCGTCATTCTTCTATGAATATTTGACTTTTTACTTCTCTTATAAGAGCCGTCGCTTGTTTTATTTTTTTTTTCGTATGTTATTTTTGTATTCTCATACTCGTGTTTGTGAGTTTCTTCCCCTGACGATGAATGATTTTCTGGTAATGAACCATGCAGCTCCGAACCACTCTCCCAATTTTCTTGGTTTTCGACATAGCTGCTGTCGCAACAATTGATATTGGACCCTGTATAAAACTGAGTACATTTATTACAATACAGCACAGTATTTCGTAGTCGCCGTAACTCTCTTCTTTGCCGTTGGATAATATCATCTTTTTCTTGAAGCTGATGACGAATAAATGTCTGTTCTTGCTTCAGACGAGCCTCGAATTCCAAAAGAGAACGGAACACTTTGTTTAATTGCTCGTCTCTCAATCGTTGTTCAGAAATAACTTCTAATTCTTTGGCTTCGAGTTTTCTAGTGAATTCCGATACTAGCTGACGGCACCTTCGTGTCTGTAGCTTCAAGGCGCACTGAGCCATCTCCAATTCACAAAGCACGATTGCCGTTTCTGTTCTATCCATCTAAAAATAGAAAATGATTTATTTTTAAAATACAATTAATAACTTTCAGGCAAAAATATTTTTCTCTGAATCAGGGCGATAGAAAGACCATTATTTGCACTATTCAAAATAAATACACTCAAATGAGCTAAAAAATAAATTATATATAAGTTAAAATAAAATTTCAAAATTTTATTTTAAATATGCATTGACTTCGTAAAATCACAATGAGTACGTATTCAAGTAACAATGAGTACGTACTTTTTATGTACTTGAATTAAATATTTTAATACGATTAAATACGTTAGTGGCACACCCAAAAACGCGTTTGTTTGTATGGTATAAAAATGGTCAAAACCCCGTACAATTCAGCAGTACTACTTATACCTATAATATAGGGTGAGCCATCTGTTGGTTTATTTTTGAAGTGTGCTTTATTTCGCCAATTTGCAAAAGTGATGCGCTTGACATTGATAGATATATATCAAACACTCACTTCAAAAAGAAACCAACACTATATAACAATTTTACCCACACTATATAATATTTTTAAAATGAGTTTAAAATACGTTTAAAAATTATGTCATAAATTTCGTACTTATAGTTTTCATATTTGGTTCTTTCACATGAGAAAAGGCGACAAAATTCTTGCGACATAGCGAGTGAGAGCCCGAGCGAACGTACAACTAACGTGTTTTTGATATATGTATAAATTTTAAAATCAGAGCGAGGTGAAATTAATTTTTTGAATTCAAGAATGTTACAGGCAAAATATGCAGACAGAAACTTATGCTGTTCTGTACTACGTACGGCGAGCTAAAGATGAAATAAGACGTCTTTTCTCCACAACGTCCAAATTTATTTCTAGGTAGAATTAATTTTACCGACCGGTTTCAACAATGAAACTGTCATTTTCAGGGTAACTGGGGTGAACCCGCCTTTCTAGATCCAGATATTTATTGACGAAACCGACCGATAAATTCATTTCTACTCTGAAATACATTTGAATGTTGTAGAGAAAATCCCTCTTATTTCATTTTTACTTACAATATTAGATCACGTGAACTGTTTTTGAAAATATATGCATATTGCATACATACACTCATCTTAAATAACGAAATTATAGCATTTATTTTATAATCAATAATAGAGTCATATCCCTCACCAAAATATTATCGAACACGAACATATGGCAGTCCCAAGTGGTAAATAAATGAACCATAAAAGTCTTTAGTTCTATTTGTATTATATACCTTTTAATCAACATAGAATAATATTTTTTGATTTTACATACAAACATACATAACTTAATGCCTATTCCCAACATATGGGGTGGCAGAAAACCCTTTACATTCACATCTTGACAATCTTTCGCCATTCAATTCTATTCTTACACACTTCTTTCGCTTCATTCCGATTCATCAGATTCTTCATACATGCTCTTCTATTCGCATGCTTACAACTTTCCTTTCGCGCAACTCATTCTCAATCATATTCTTCCACTTATTCCGAGGACGACTCCGCATTCTCACACCAATAACGTAAATCTTTTAATGCTCCCTAAGTTATATTAAATAATAAAATACTCTTTTCATAAAATAATATTAATATATAATATTGAGAAGGTATGGCCATGTTGAAAGAATGTCGAATGAAAGATAGACGAATGGTGTGACAATGCGGGGTCGTCCTCGGAATAAGTAGATAAATATGATAGAGAATGAGTTGCACGAAAGACGAGTTGTGAGTAAGCGAAATAGAAGAGCATGTATGAAGAATTTAATGACTTTCAATGAAGCAAAAGAAGTTTGTAAGGATAGAGTTGAATGGCGGAAGATTGTCAAGATGTGAATAGATGTAAAGGGTTTTCTGCCACCCTATTTGATGGGAATGGGCATGAAGTTATGTACGTATGTATTTGATTTTCATTATTAGTGTCCCCTTGTATAATTTCAAAATTACACTGACATAATTAGAGATTATAAAACGCATATTTTATTATATTGTACAATACTCATTCTGCTTTGCGGTCAAGATTTTAAATCATTTTTCTCCGATGTTGTATACTCATCTAAGCTGTTTTCCAGCGATACAACGGTTTGAACCGTAACGTCATATTTTTTCAAATTATTTCATAGCTGACGTCATTAAATTTAACTGCGCTGAATCACTGAAATATATAATAACTGGAAGGAGCACTGCCAGGCCTACCCATGAGTGTAAAACGGGTAGAGATAGCATGTTATAGGAGGGTACTTGCTTCTCTTTCCCACACTTCTGCGCATGCGTATAAGTGATGAAGTCACGTAATGTATAGTTTCGTTAGAAAGTTTTATATGTGAAAAATATCTCTCTGGAAATATATGTGCTTCACTTGGAAAAAATAAAATGGTGAAACATTTTTAACATAATTTTTTGTAAAATTCCTTCGTTAATAAATCACCCATTTAATGAGCTAAACAGTCATGATACATACTATTTATAACTACTGTTTTACTTGCCAAGCGGACTGTACCGACAGAGAAAGGTGTACCCTACTGTGACTTCTCACTCGGCTCGCAGCGAGTACGTTAGTAGCCGTTCCAGTTATTATATATTTCAGTGGCTGACATTACCTCTGTACAGCCTATTTATGGGCTCTTAGAATAACATTGTCAAAATGTTTGGGCTCGAGCCATTTAGCAGGAATTTTGAATATCCTGTGGGAGAGGCTAAGTGGACGGCCAGCTAGCCCCCCCCCCTCCAGCCTTTAAAATAATTAGATTTTGAAAGAAATAGTACCTGTGAATTATGGGCTAATTATGGGCTCCCAAAAAAAGCATAAGCGAATTTTGGGGCTTTATCCTTTTAGGGAGAAAACCCTTAAATATGTAAAGATACAAGACAAATAGAATAAAGGTAGGATAGTTAATTGTTTCTTGCTACCAAATTGTTAGAACGTATTCGTTGTACTACCATAACAGAGCGTACACAATAAAATGCTAAATTTCTCGCCGGTCAAAACTACCCCAATAAACGAAAAACGTAACACAGAAAAAAATGAGATATTTTAAAGAACAATTAATAATTGATAAATGCTAATTATGGGCTCTTATACTTTGAAAATTTTAAGTTTTGGGCTCAACCCAATTACAAGAAAACTACCCTTACATATATCTACAAATGAAATATCTAGAATGCAAGTACGCAAGTATTATGGGCTATTTATGGGCTCCTATAGTTTGTAAAACTTAATTTTTGGTCTCAACCCATTTACAAGAAAACTACCCTTACATATTTTAATATATCTACAAATGAAATATCTAGAACACAAGCATTATGAACTTTTTAAATATATATATATATTATATATATATATATATATATATATATATATATATATACGAGGGTGGTCTGAAAAGTTTCCGACCTAACAATGATACAAGACACTTTTTCAGAATTTTTTTTTTTATTTTTCAACATAGTCTCCTTGTAACTCTACACACTTCTCCCAGCGATGCTCCCATCTCTGTAACCCGTCCAAATAGTACTCGGCGTTTTTCTCTGCAAAATAATTGTTCACGAAGGTGATTGCTTCTTCATTTGACGAAAATCTGTCCTCCGAGCGCAATTTTAGATGAGGGAAACAAAAAAAAGTCGCTTGGGGCTAGATCTGGTGAGTAAGGCGGATGGTCAAGCAGTTCAAACCGTAATTCGTGGATTTTCGCCATGGCAACCGCTGAGGTGTGAGACACGTTTTTGGTCTAACGTGAGCAAACGCGGCACCCAACGCGCGGACAGCTTTCTCATGTCTAAATGTTGATTTAATATGTGACAAACACGTTCTTTGACATGTTCATAACCTCTGCTATCTCTCTTACTTTAATTCGGCGGCCGTCTAGCACCATTTCGTGAACTTTGGCTATGTTTTCGCCGGTAGTTGCAGTTTTTGGACGTCCCGATCGTTCATCGTCTCCCAAGCTCTTACGGCCACGTTTAAATTCAGCTGCCCAAAATTTCACTGTGGTAAATGATGGTGCAGAGTCCCCATACACAGAATCCAACTCATCTTGATTTGCGTAGGCGTATTGCCTTTCAAAAACAAATATTTGATGACAGCTCGATACTCGATTTTGTCCATTTTCATAAAAACACTCACATCAACTCACTCAAACGACTGTTACATAACAACTGCGCGTCCAAAATGGCTGAAACTTTGGTGAGTAACTGTCAACAGATGAACAACGAAATTCCCTAGCTTTTATTTACGAGTGCTGCTATCTTGATGTTGAGGTCGGAAACTTTTCATACCACCCTCGTATATATTTATATATATATATATATATATATATATATATATATATATATATATATATTTATTTATTTATATATACAAAGAGACATATCTTTACAACGAAACTAGTTAATTTTATTGCCATTATTTATAAAGTTGCAATTGTACATACATCGTTTATCTACTAAATATATCAGAATATTTTGTGTATTATGCAATTTTGTAGCAATCGTTACTATATTATTATATTTTATACGTGCATTTGGAAGAATAATCAATACCCTAATATTTTGATTTAAAATGCATTATGATTGTGACTTGTGAGTGTAATAGAGGTTTGCCACTGCTTGCTGAATTGTGTTGCTAAATAGTTTATTTTGAGTGCTTCGTTTGTGATTAATACATATGATTGCAAATAACTCTGTTGTGGATTGATTAATTCTAGGAACCTACCATGGCTGAATTGTTTATGAAAAGCTTCGAATCTAACATATTTGACTCAAACAATTTCGAAACAGAACATATTCTGTTCTGGCATAGATATGTTGATGATATTTTATGTTTTTGGACAGGTTCTACAGATGACTTACATAGCTTTCACAACAAATTAAACAAGGTTCATCCCAATATTAAATTTACCATAGAATTAGAGGAGAACCAATCCATTTCCTAGATCTAACGATTAATAACATGCACAATAACCTATCATTTAACATCTTTCGGAAATCAACACAAACTATCGATACACTCAATAATTTTTCTAATCATTGTATACAACATAAAATGGCAGCATATAATTCGCATGTGCCTCGTTTGCTAACCTACCCTTTATCTGCAAGATGATGATGCGTATGAAACAGAATGTAAAATAGAAGTCACGGAAGTTGATACGGATGATAATAGCTGGCGATTGGGGGCAAAAACGATAGAAAATAATTATGCTGATAAACACTTAAGCTCTTCGGTAACTACGTACGGCGAGCTAAAAAGTGGCATCACAAATTTTGAACACTGGAGATCGCGAAAATGCTCACTATTTACCGAAATTTGCAGATCGATTGATAAGAGATATGGCTTGGTTTCCATTATGGTCTTGCATTTGCAGAGACAGATTCGAATTCGGAAGAATACCTGCTTCAAATGCAGTTGTGAAAGCGGACTTTAACAATATTAAAACAAGATTGTTCTCAAATATTGTACTACCAACACGTGCTGATATATTTATTACGACGCATGTTGATTTTATCAACGGCCGTTTGAAAATAGCAGATGCAAATATAGAACAATCGCAAATCCGCACCGTTGAACCCGAAATAAAAAATGATAAAACATTATTAGCGTCTATCATAACTGACATAAAATGTTCTATCTGTAGAAATGACAGTCATCCTAGCAGTGATCATAAGTGTGTAGTTTGTCATATACCTGCGCACAATGTTGAAGAATGCTCATCACTGTACAGAAATACAGATGAAGATTGTGAGCAAAACATCGGCCATGTATTGGCACTAAACTATCTTTTGCGTAGTCAGTATATTTTCATTTGA
>JADQWA010000193.1:13691-228691 GCA_018344505.1 Nebria ingens riversi
TACCGGATCACAATTCGTGCGGATAAACCGAGCAATTTCCATACCGCGCGCCGGACAAACACTTGATTATAACCATACATTTGTTGATAGGTTTGCGCTCCTATAAATCGCTGTATGTATGTATATATGTATGTACATACATGGCAATGTGATACACAGTTTTGCTAGCAAAACAACAAAACCCTGTGTGCTATGGCCCAAACAGTTAACACGCACTTCCGGTTTCACTATACAGATCATCAGAACGATCTTCCGGAAAAACATACACACACACACACACATACTAATAAAATTTTACGAAATACAAACTTAATTCTTGTTGTAATATTCAACTACCTACCGATATTAAATTCATACGAATTTAGTATTGTTATTATAATTAAACTTTCAATTAAAGAAAAATTCCTTGAAATAATTTACTGTGCAAGAAAATAAAAGTAAAAACACGTTATGCAGGTGTAGAAATAACAGTATTTAAACAATTGTTTTTATTTTACTGTAGCTAGTACCTATGTATGTATGTATGTATGTATGTATGTATGTGTTTATACAAAAGATTGAAGAATGGAATACCTATTATGTGATTGTGAATATTCATAGTACATATATACGTACAATACATGGTGAAGCATTTATACCATTATTATTATTATTATTATTATATCCGCCGACAAACAAGTGTAACGAATATACTACATAATATGCATTGCTAAATTGTTGTTAAATAAAAATAAAATATGTGTTTTGTACGTAGGTACGCACCAACTTGAGTATTTAGCATTAATTTATAAATTATTAAAAATAATAAGTAACTGATTAATAGACCCTAATACCTATATATATATAACTATTATAAAATGACCGCTCTGGTAGTCATGCATGTCCGCTTATTGCGAATAATTGTTGACCATCATAGAAGGTTCTTTTTTTTAATTCTATTCTATTCTATTCTATTCCAAATGATTTAATGTCGCTACTAATACGAGTAGGTAATTGAGAATGTAGCGGAATAACTGCACATTTTTAAAAATGATAATAATTTATTTTTACTTCGTGTATTACTACACATAGAAAGATAGAAATAAATGTCTAATTCGATTTAAAAAAGTGTTGATTGATTCAACCAAAATGTAATGTTCTCTTGGGGTCTGGTCGGTGATTGGCTGTGCATTAACGTGTTAATCGCATACGAATTGGAATAATAATTCGAGTACGCCAGCACCCTTATATGATGTTCCGTCAAGCGAGGTGTCGCTAATTTGTCTAAAGTGCAAATTTTATTGCGATCCAATTTAAGAGACGCGGCCAACGCGTACAACAAGCGACGTACATACATATATATATATATATATATAGACTGTCACCACCGACGACGGTTCACTTAACGCCGTTTGAAGTGCCGCTAAGTAAGCTCTTTTAATATTTAATAAAACATGCATATTTATGACACTGTGCTGTTATCTGATGTATGTATGTATGTAGGTAGGTAGGTAGGTACTTGATGCACGTCTTTTCTGTTGGTACACACACACACACATACACTGACAAATGACATCACTTTTTCTTATTCTTTATATGTATGTTGTATAGGTATATAGCAATAGGTATATGTAGTAGGGATTATATACCACACCCTTTTAATAATAATAATAATAGGTAAAATATAAAAATTAAAAATACTTTTGCGTGAAAAGTGCAACATCATTTTCTATCATCATCATTTAAGTATTTGTTTGAAAACGGTGACGATTAATTATGTTTCATGGTGCTTGCGTTTCAAGAGTGCCACCATTGTCAAGCTTTCAACAACTTCCGTTTTTTAAAAGAAATCTACTACATATGCATACATACGTATATATTATATAGGGTGATGTTGAAAACGATGTCAGGAAGGCCCACAGGGATAAAATACATACATCTAACCCTCTTATATACGTACATATATACTAGATATATGTACAATATACAACACATGACAATGATATATACAATATGATTTTATATTCTATATATTGATGCGGATATGTTTATAGACTCTATCATTGCTTTCAATGACGATGCAATCATTTTTAGGGGTTGTAAATTTTAAATTGTCATTGGCGTACAATTTTAAATCCAAACTAAATACTTATATGGTATTTAAATTGAAGTGTACATATGCACATACGAGTATATATATATATATATATATATATTGTAAACGAAATGATTATAGTGTTTAAATAATAATAATTAATTCTAGTAAAAGAAATATAATAATCTGTCCTTGTGAATGTAGACAACATTAAAACGTCAAAAACACCAGCAATTACATATGTGAATGTTGACGAAAATTCTTGCTCGTACTTAAACGGCGTGGTTAAATTATAACAATTATACAATACAAATGACATTGTAAACAGTAGTTTAATGTAACCAGACGTTAGTTTAGTTATACGAGTATATAGATATTTTGTATTATTTTTATATATATAGGTACAGCTTTTATTTTGTATTTTTGTTCTGCGACTTTCACGAGTACACACACACATACATAGTCACATCACATAATGATGATGGTGACGACAATTGTCTTCCGAGACACGATAGATAGGTATGTACATACATGATGTCTAGCCTATGTAGGTATATCTATATTAATATGTGCCCTTTATTGACGAGTCCCTTACAACCGACGTGGGTCTGGCTGTCTGCCAAATAATATTTCACACACATACACATAGGGCGCACTTAGATCACCATTGTACTTGGGATGAAACAGCACAAATATCATAAACCGTTTCGTTTTCAATTTTAAATGTTTGTGTACATACATACATACATATAGATAGATAGATAGTATAGACATTTTAAAATGAATAATGATTCTATTTAATACTATATTTTTAGTCAACATTACTTACATACTTTTATTGAAATAACATGAAAATATTTAATCAATCAGATTGTGTGCGACCAATCTGTCATTGATTAGAATCCAATTAATGAATATCGCAAAAGTTTTCTTTGTTACACGAAAGCCATTGATTACAACGAGAGATTTATGTATGTATGTATGTATGTATGTACGTCCTTTTTCGATAAAATACAATGTTATAGCTACTATACCTCTTGGTAGGTATAATCATGATGATTAGTTAATATACGCAAATAACACCGCGACTAAATCAAAATTGAATTAGCTTCTGTGACACGACACCTTCCAATACTAATTACACAAAGTTACTACTGATTCTCTTTGTGTCAATCTACTAATTATCTATCTACCTACCACCTACCGTCCTCCATCTAATATTCAATTTAATTATCAAACTTATATCCCCCTATAATATTATTGCTATACCTATATATATATATATATATATATACGAGTACAGCTTTCAATTAGATGTAATTCAGATGAAATAACTATACAATACACAATGTATATATATATATATATATATACGCGCATGCGCATATTAATAAGATATACTTTAGGTATGTATGTATGTATGTACGTCAATAGAATTTCGAAGACATTTTTTGATGTAATTTGTTTGTTAAAAGTGTTTTCGGCAGCCCCTTTTTTAAAAACTTTTCAACCATCAGAAGATTCGGAGAGTTTTTAAATTTGTCGTTTGTGTGTTCATACAAATTTGATTCTTTGAAGAGAGAGAGAGAGAACGCGGGTAATCGAATCGGTAAAAAAAAGGGAAAAAGTTTCGTAGCAAATGGAACCAATTACTTTCGGTGTACCTTTAGTTATTTTTTTCTAACCCCCTGCAAGCGACGCGACGCAACATGGCAACATGGCGACTTTGAGAATTAAAACTTTTTCCATTTAAAATGTTTTTAATGAGAATTTATTCTTTTCTTATATATATATATATATATATAGGTGTACATACCTATTGATATTATCTACATACCTACTTTGGTCTCCATTAGAAAAGTGTTATACTTTAATTATTAGGCTTGTTTGTTCTTAATACACATTTTTTCCCATATTAAGTGCACATTCACTTTGATACAAGTCGAGTTTTTCATTTAAAAGCTACAAATTATCTACTTATTACATTAATAAACCATCATACTATTTATTTTAAATATAATTGGTGCATACACTAATATTCATAATTACTTCTACATACATATATTAGTCTGTTTTTTATAAGTATTGTATTCAGCTACCTATATACTATACTCGTATATACGTATATGATATCAGTAACTGCAATCCTATAAAATGGAATATACGTAGATATATATATATATATATATATCGAAAAATATTCGTTTCATATCATTAAACATGTAGTAGGTATACCTACCAACCTACCTATTCTAGAAACGAAGTTTTACTCCAAAATACGTATAGTATATGTTTACATTAGTCGTAACCCTCTGCCGTTAGTAAAAATATGTTTTTTTAACTTATGATACATACTTACTAACAAACATAGCAGATTTTTTATTTCGTCTGTGTGATATACGTTTATCGGTTATTTCACTTTATCCCTAATGTATTCCGTTAAGATATTTGCTATAAATATTATATTTTGACCACTGATGTCCATTTTTGTTCCTAATGCTATTTCTCTAGAAAATATGTAATCGCAGTCCTAACTAACTAACTAAACTTACTATACGAAACATAGTTGATATATTAGATTGTTCGAATGAACAAAATTTAATTTCCAATTTTGGAAGTACATAAAAACTTTAATGAAATATAATTTTAGAAAATTGTTCATATACAAGAATGGTACCGTTAAAATTTGATGGCGGTGGGGAGAATGAAGTAGAAATAAAACACACACACACACACACACAGTAATAACACGGGTATGTGATACGTATTACACTACACATCATTTGTTCCAGGTCATTATCCATTTGTTAAACAAGCATAAAAATAATAATAATGGCGTTTGTCTGCGTCGTTATCGACGTAATAAAGTAGAAAAGAATTTTATTGCTATCATAGTAATAATCCTCAGTATATATGTATGTATATACATATCGGTAACATACGAGTACATATCTTTTTCAACATCTATTTACTTATTCGCAGTTTAATAGAAATAAATGATGAAAGGCATTAATAAGTATAGGTACATGTTTTATTTACATTTTGTAATTATTGTCTTTTTAACATTTTAGAGATTTGTTGTTTGTTGAAAATTGAACGGCAGTTAAACATCAACAAAGATATAATGTCACTCTGATGTTGACAGTTATTCATTATTTTGTCACTAATTTTCTGCTATTTTTAACAATATCTTTTGTGGCTTTGCTTAGCTACCAGAACTGACACTGATTTCTGAACAAGAAAACTATTTAAGAAATGTTATTTCAACTAAATTCTCAAAGATCAATATAAAATTCCGACCGACCAGAATAATATTACAATGGACCACCAAATTAACTTCTTTTTGTTGTTGAAATTTAGACAGTAGCTTATATTAGGAATATGATACTTAATATCAAATTATAAGGACACTAAAGGAATGTTATGTGTAGTAAGTGGGATAAAAAATTACCAACACACATAGCATAAGCAAAGGTGGCTTGATTAATGTCCGAGTCATTATCGCGTTAGACCGTACAGTAGCGACGCGGTGCGGCAAACACATGGCATCACACACACAACAAAACCACCTTACCACACCACGTGTTACAAACATTCCTCTGTTATATGTGTATGTTTTAAATTTCACCCCCAAAAAAAGCGATTATTATTAATATTAACACCGATAAAGCTATAGAAAATGTATTATATGTATGTATATAGTATATATATATATATATATATTGATTGAGGTTATACAGATTGATCAATATAGAGTCATTTCAGACTCTTTTGTTATGTGTTATTGTTTTCGCAACGTTCGCTGTGTATAGCATATACAGTTGTTTTTTTTTTTGTTTTTTTTTTTCGGTTAAAAAACCGAATCGCGTGTTCGGTTAATGTACGAAAATTACCGATTCGCCACGGCGAACCGATGAGGGCAAAATTGCGTTCACAAAAATAATAAAATAAAAAATTATATTTATATACTACTTTGAAATTATAATTATAAATGTATCATTATTACGAAATTTGTATTATTTTTTTGAAGCAATTTTCTTAACGCTTAACTAACAATTACATAACAATTTCAAGTCGACATAAGTTTAAATCGATTTTTCAGTATACTAGGTTTATTTTTTATTTTTTCTTATTATTATTATTTAACAAATACACAGATTACAGAGGCTGTTTGGTCTGGACCACATGCAGATCAATACAAATAAAGTAATTTTAATTCGGCTATTTCGTTTGATGATCACCATTCACCACCACTTGCAGGGCCGAATAGAATAATATTTGTAAGTAAAGTAACGAATTGAAATTCAATTAAAAATCCGTTTGGTTAGTTGTTTAGAATAGTGTAGGTATAGTTAATAGGTAATAAAACAGTTATGTATGTTAGGTGTTTGGGTCAAATAGTATTGGAGTAACCCCTAGAGGTAACAAAACTGAGTTTAGATGCATAATGGTGCGGCGTGGCGGTGCGAGTTCACATCACAAGTGGACTGAAGTGAGCTGCTGTTGAATGAATACGATCTTAACCTCACTTAGTGTGGTTGCGCTGTCACCCGTGACTAACGTAACACCCATGACAGCCATGAGTGGCTTTCTATGTCCAGTCTGAACTTATACATACATATATACATACATACACACACAAACCTCCCTCTACTGAAATAAAGGGGTCAATACAAAATTAATTGAATATTTCGATTTTTAAATCTTTTTTAAACTATTTAATTATATCATACATATATATATATATATATATATATATATAGGTATAATTAATCAGACAAAAAATACATATGTATGATACCTACATATATTTGTTTCTTCAATATAGGGTTAATAAATATCAGGCGATTAAGTATTAGAATACAGAATTTGTGGTCGTCACGGATTAGCCAACACAATAATTGATTGATGATGCGGTCAGTGCCATCTAGCATGGCTAAATTGCACTAACGTTATGGCTCACATGATTTTAACTATGTACCTAAGAGTGTATATTAGGGTGGTGATGTCGATAAATCAAGATATATGTTATATGTAGCTACTATAGCTACCCCAACTAAGCACAGCGACAGTCGCTAATAGCGTTTGTTTTCAATATAGAACACAATCAAATACATTCTTTTGTTAGGGCTATAAGAGGACTTTTAGTCCTATGGTTAAGCATATACTATGTATGTATGTACATGTATTTAATGAAAATGAACAAAAACTTACATAGGTATATTTATTTATCAAACAAAAATGTCTATTGTATATATTTATATTCAAAACCTCGAACGTAAATTTCTAAATATTAAAACATGAATATTTAAAAAATACATACATACATATATATGTATGTATATATTTAAAAGACAAAAAAAAAAAATTAATGAAGTATTTTTGTATATTTCAACCAACCACAAATAAGTAAAAAAAATATATATTTCACGTATCACATATATGTAATAAAATGAATAACTGTGCGCATGTATGTGAATATAGCGATAGTCTGGTAAAAATGCGCTTGAATCGGACGTGCAATGAAAGAACAAAGCAACTCTGCAGGCGTACCAACCGTTTGACATGAAATCAATTTCGGGAAATAAACAATACGAATGGGATTCTTTTTTTTTTGGTTATTTTTTGCAGACGCAAAGTTATTGTAGCAGCGAATCCCGGTTGCGTTCGGCAATAAATATAATAGTTGTGCATCGCGACGGTGAACCAGTGGCTGCACATACATAGGGGATAGTATGGCCATTATTTTAGTTTAATTCTATATACCTAAGCGTAAACAAACAAATGAGTCATTTAAACAATTGCATTACGAATTTAGAAACAGTTTGTATGCATGTATGTATGTATGTAATGTATTAAATGATTATTTATCTTAGAACATAACGAAATGATTGCTTTTTGTTAGATATTTAATATTAAGAATAAAGTTGGGATAATTATTACCGCCGAAGTAGCAGATAGGTAATAAAATATTAAAACAGCTTGTGTTATGAAATGAACGTGCACACATATGTGTACACATACCTTGTACGCCTGTGTTTAAAATGTTTGTCTGTAGTATAGGGACTTGGCCGCGTCATTCCCCACCCCTGTGGCAAACGTGGTGAATGCGGCGACTAAAAGTTCGCAAACTGTACATTTTCCATTTGGACTAAATCCAATTTTTGGTTTTGCACATATAGAATAGAGACAGACACATGTACACACACACACACACACACACACACACACATATTGGCCCTATACTCTGTGGCATTATTCAAATCGAGAGATTTATAGAGAGTAGTCGACTCTGCACAAAAATATATTCACACACACACACACTACGCATTGAAAAAGAGAGAAAACGGTTTGACTTGAGGTCTGATGTTAATTTATTATTTTATATACTGAAAAGTATACAATAAAAGGATACATGATGAAAAAAAAAAAAGAAACTTAAAAGGGGAAAAATGTTCGACTTTGATTCGCTATTTGCGTTTCTCCTTTCATTTCTTCATAAAAGGGCACAAACACACACACACACACACTTACAATAAAATGATTTAATAACGTCAACAAACTATTTATTTATATATAATTTCTATTGACTTTTACTAAATAATATAATACTTGTATGTATTACAAAGTATGTAATGTACACTGGAAACTATAGTAAAGTAGGGGTTAAGTAAAAAGAAGAAAAGTGTGGAAATAAAGAAAATGAAAAGCACACGGACAGCACAAAAACATGTCGCGTATTGTGCCCAGCCACCCGAGATATATTTAATAAAATGTGCGCACAAATCTACTGTATATTGCGGAGAAACACAGAACTAAAAGCGACGCCAGCGCTTCATACAATGACCGGAAGTGCTGGTAAGAGGTACACTTTACACTCACACACAGATAGCAAATGTTATGAAAAGAATTTCATGTTTTTAGAATTAACTTCGAAATGTAACATTGATGCGATTTTCTATTTTCAGTTCAATTTATATATTAGGTAGTACATACATACATACATACATACATATTACGTATCACCACATACAAAATTTATTTCATTTCAAAAATACATTCTTCTTTATAACATAAATAAATAATTTATCAAATTAGTCAAACACAATAATAATAATAATAATAACTTAGGTAATTCAAACTTCACTATATTTAACATTACTTAAATATGGCAGCGGCGAATCAAACAGTGATATATCTTGATTAATCGTTACTAAAGTCACATTTGATATTTCCATCTTTTCAGAGATTTTCCATTTTCTTTGAGCCCCAAACACCACCACTAACCACCACAAAATCAAAACTAAAAATGCAACATTACTAATTGGTAACGAAAATAAATAATAATAATAAATTACCTGAATACACCCCTGAACTAGCAAAGAAATAAACAGAATCTTCAATTGTTTTCATACAAGTCACAACAAATGAATACATTTTCGCAACTAGTAAAAATGTATCAAAAACTAACCACGGCACAGTGCACAATCGAATCTCCTAAAATAAACCAAACAAACAAACATTTGTTATTTCTTATACCTACATACATAAGTTATACATATTTGATGCAAAGTAATTGTTTTTACCATTATTGTAGCAAATACCAGAATGAAATTGATGAATAAAAAGAAAACAGCTGTCGTTATCAATACAGTAAAAGAAAATGTTCCTAAGTAGTAGAAGAAATCAAATAATTTACACAGAAATATAATATAAAAATATTCTTTCATTACCATATTCCTCGCTAGTAGTATCAATTCGTTTGAAATTCATCCACTCAAATCCGAATAATGGCATCATAAGTTTTCGACTGTCGAAATTCTCAGACTCCAAATCGTGTATCAAAAAATTTATCATTACTATTGACACACCCTAAAAAGCATTTAAACATTTGTTTAACTACCTACTATATTTTATTTTCAAAGAAATGTTTCTTACGATTCCAACACAAGCGATGATTCGAGCTGCTATTGTCAAGTTAAAACTGCATAGACACTTCATTATTAAACAGTCTGCGTTGGCTGTCTTTAACTGACTAATAGATCGAAATGTAATATTATTGGAAATCATTGGTGAGTTCTATTCTAATACCCAAATAACAAAACAGCAAAAAGAAAACAAATATCCCTAAATAAATTCAAGTGATATAGTAATAAGAGTGAAATATATGATTATTTTTTTGGCGTCAATAGCTTATTCGGTTCCCCTATTTAGGCGAATAAAAAGAAAACACACCCTACTAGCTTCAGAGCAGTTATAAGTTGTAGCTGTAGCACAGTGATTTTATTGTTACAGGAAACATCATTATAGATAATACCATTAGCATTCATTGCTTTTATGGACCATGCATAAAAGTTTCCGCACTATGTATGTATGTATGTATGTACGAAATGTATTCCCCCCCCCCTTCCCCTCTTCCAATAACATATTAATGCTGTTGTTATTAAGTATATTCTACGAAATTAAATAATATTATAAACAGTTAGAAATAATTAGGTATAGTAGTTAAATGTGACTTTAGCAACGGCTATTAAGTTTATAGTTGACCGCTTAATGCACAAATAATAAGATATTTTCACTAATTTAATTTCAAATCGACTCGAAATGTGCACATTCAATTGTTTTTTAATGCTACTTCTACTTGTTTATAATAATAATAATTCAATCTATCAGTTATTATTAGATAGGTAGGTAGTTAAAAACATCGCATTTATAATTTTATTATCTACCTACCTATAACTTAAAATGTTCATTTAAAAGTTCGAAATGAATCTTTAGTTATAAATGGCCAAACGCCTATTTCGATATTTTAGCCTTAAATATAAATGTTACCTTTCGTATATTATAAGAATGATGTCTTTATATACCTACAGAGAGCGCTTGCGCTTGTGACGTCGACAAATCACTAAGCTATTTGTTAATCGCCACTATGTATGTATGTATGTATATGACGCTAAACACCGCCAAACCGGCTTATATAACTAACATAGGTATATAAAGATAAACCTGTGTTACTTATAATTAAAAAGTTTTCTTTTATATTAAAGTAGAAAAAATATGTAACAAACAAAAATAATGTTTTCTAAAACACAGTAATATACATATGTATGTACGAGTATGTGTTGTATAAGTTGAGTATGATGGCGTGGAAAAGCAATTCAGTATTAGTTTAAAATGCAAAAGTAATTTATATTTAATTCTATAAATTGCTAATAATCTTGCAATCTGAGTTGAATCTTGCGAGAAACATGACCTTTTATTATTATTATTATTATTATATCGACGTTGATCAATATACCTATGTAGTTGATCGTAAGTCAATCTGCTTCTAAACAGCGGGAAATGCCATTCAAAATTCACACACTCACACTATTTATATCTAAAAGCGTATTGCGCGTGCGCGTATCCACTCTATATATACACACACACACACATACATACACCAATTAAGGTAATGGTGTTCATTAGAGGACCTCAATACCCCATCAACTACCTGTGTTCATTTCACCATACCATACAACAGAGTTCCATTGTCAGTATAATTACGTATTAGACATAGATAATACAAAGGCGATCTTATTTATTACTTTTTTACTTTATTTTATTCAACAACGTTTCATTATTATCTTTAGAACTATTCATCTACAGACTAATATTTAATACATGACGTTTCTATGTCGGTTACTTACATACATACATATGCATACTTATATGTAAAGTGTTTAATACATATTTACAGGTTGTAAAAATATCTAGATATATTTCCAAGGAATTATTATACAGGGTAAATACATCGAAAAAACAAAAAAAGAATATCAACTATTATACGTCATTTTACATACACATATGTATATATTTTTCACAAAATAAAAGTTGTTCTGAATGGTTTAACATTGTGTAAACATAAAAAAGTATAGTACAAGAATTATTTCTTTATGTTTCGCCATATAAATATATAAATTTCAATTGTTTATTATTTGAAACGTAATAACAATTGTATTAAATCACTTGAGAACAAATGACAGGCAATAGTCAAAGTAACAAACGCTATTGGGTAATAAAATTTACATTTTATTTCACAACAGCGAAAAAGAATAATCATTATATATGTAGGTACATACATACATACATAAGAATAAGCAGCAATTGTCATAATACACAAATTGCCAACCCCCAATCAAATAACAATAATATCCCTACATAGGTACACGCGTGTAATGATAATAAAACACATACAAATGTATGTATGTATGTATGTACTACCTATAAGAATTATATTATTAAAAGGTGTAAGATACACCAGTGGCGGCGTCGCGTCGTGTTCATATTTAAATATTATTGCACTGTAACACTACTAATACCTATAGTATCCCGCAGCTCCAATACACTTTTTGTGATTAACATATTTTTCTAATCAACTTAACCCCCAAGTATAATTATAGATACGTCATAAACAGTAAAATGTTTAGTTATAAATGTACATAAATACCTTTCTGAAAATTAGTTTGTACGTCCTTTGGTGCTAGAAGTGGGGTGAGTTAGTGTCACGCTAACCTGTCGTTAAAACAGTCTTTTTATTTGATAATCACACTCAATAACATAAAAGTGTACTAAATACAAAAAACTGCATGCAAATTACTTTTGATTTCTGTTCTTGTTCACTTTAGATTAGCCCCCGGTTTGTATTTTATTTTCTTTGCATTTAATTCCTTGTATAACGATAACATCGCCATCTATACAAAAGTTAGTGAAACTATAATCTTTTCGGACGCGCGCATTTTTTTTATTTTGTCCACAGTTTGTATTCAAGAAAATTCCAAGAAAAAATGTCAATTATTATTTCGTCGTTATTGCCTAATGAATTCTTTTCAATTCAAAGCAAAAGTACTAGTTACATTTCATTTTATTATTATTCTCTAAATCACTACTCGATTTGCTTTATGTTTTATTTTACAATTGAGAATGACTTATTATTATTATTATTAAGTAGGTATTATTTCTGTCACGACATTTCTTTTATTAAAAAACATATTTAGGTATTTGTTGAATTAGGTACACAAAGTAAATACAACTTATTGTGTGGTCGGACGGCAATACACGTTTCGAATGGCCTTCAGTTGAAGATCTAGATTAGCCTATCCGGATTTCGAAATTCAATTAGTGGGGAAATACCGTGTCTATTAAATTATTATTTATTAATTATTAAACAGCGTGTTAAATGAAAATTATGCTGTACCACAACCTTCAAATCTCTAATACATCCTTTGAAATTTGTCTCTTCATTTATTTAATAGGTAATCTGAAATGATAAATACGCGGTTTGGTACTTGGCTAATGACTATTATAATCGTTTTTTTTTTTAATTGCATTTGCGTTATGTAAATCGTTTTTAATTTTCAGTCATTATTTACTATGTTATTATAAAAATACAGAAGTTTTATAATTATTGTCCAGGAAACAATCGCACGACGCGACGCGATGCGACGCGACGAAATCTTTTATCTCACGGCCAACGCGGACTTGTTAAGGTGGCACTGGCACTGTGGTGATAAATAGATGTAGGTGTCAACGGTAGATGGCATTGTACGTGCACAATGTCCACTTGCACGAATGTAACAATTAATTTTATTTTGCGAATAAACCCCACAACATGCTGTATCGAATTAATATCTGAAACTAATCATTGCAGGGCAGGATTAATACGATAAGATTCGTATCGTAAGTAGTTGTGGAATCATATTATACTAATGTGTAGAGGTTGTATAAAGTCCGCACCTGTGCGTCCATAAGAAATAAGTAGTCATTCAATGCTTGGTGTGGCGCTGTGATCGCACACCTCACTATATAGACGCTTCGTGTCTCTCTCTCTCTCTCGCATATCTGTCTGTAGTGAAAATGAGTTTAATTTGGGTCCCCGCGTTTCGTTCTTATATTCCATCCATCCATCCATCCAGCGTATAGAGTATTACGTCGTGTTGTGTTTTTGTATAGGTCGACAGTAATTAATTATGTTGCATGTTGCGTTGCTGTGGCTGCCGTTCTCTTTTGCCTGCTGGATGGATAGATGGAGAGATGACTTTAGAGTATTGTCGGGGCCCTAATAGTCTTGCAGCTCCCGCGGTACCGTCACAAAGGGGCCGTGTCCGTGGTGGTAGCCAATGCCGCCGCCAAACATCATTACTTACCTATTGTCTAAGCTAAACTGGCTAACACTCTACTATTAATTGCACTTTTGTGTCTAGTGACTATGTAGGGGTACAGCTACAGCGTACAATATACTATACCAAAGGGAATGGGGCTTTTTTAATATTTATATATACGTATATACATTTTTGGGGCAGTCATTCAAGAAAATTTGCTGCGATTGCAAAGTTTCTTCCGATCTATAAAGACATTCATATTTTTAATATAAAACATTCGCCAAAAACACGAAGCTATTTTACAAATGTGTAATAATAGACTTCAAATTCCAATTAGTAAAAAAAAAACTTCTAACATCATTAGCAAAAAACAAAAAAGTCGATTAAAAAAATGTTTTCTATGTGTATCAATCTATACTCTGGTGGTACATACATACATACATACATACATAGGTATATCCGTTTTAATACTTCATTAATTATCTTCATTGTGAATGTATGAATACACTGACTAACATCACAAGAAGTTTAACAGAGGAAGCCGCTGGTTGATGGTTGATGAACCACCGCCCTGCCAGTGGTGACCTCTGCAGACAAGCAATGATAATTAACGTCAGAGCCGGTCCTGCCCTCTTCTTTTACAAAGTTGGCTTCTGAAGCTTCTTGTGGCAAAGCATCTTCAATGCTTGCTGCTGCTGCCCTCTACTTCTTACATTGCTGAATAAAAATAGATTTTTTAAATGCTTACACATAATCATTAAGGGCCCTGTTTTTGTTTGCGACTTTTTTTGTGCTTTGTGGCGGAATTATTAATTTGTTACTTTTTATCCAGCTCGATTATTATGCGCAGGGGCGGGCTACGGAGTCTTTTGTGTAAGCGGATAATATATTGTGTTTTTTTGAGTAATTATTTTACCTTTTGTTATAGTTAATACAAACAAGTGGTAATATTACGCGTTTAGTAAGAAAATCATGCATCAATCATGGAAAAAAATATTTTATTTTATTTTATTTTATTTTATTACGTTTGAATATAGAATAAAACAGTTAAGTGTGTTGGTTTGTGTGTATGTAAATGTATATGTATGTATGTTTGGTTGGATGAATGTTGTGCCAACACAAAGAACTGAAAATCCCTGTTTAGCGTAAGGAAACAGGGGTATTTTTCTTTTTTCTACTTTTGCTAGCAAAGTGAGGAAGGAAATGTTAGCAATAAAACACATACATACATACATGAATGTCTTTTAAGATTTTATGCGACGAAAAGCGTAGTCGGTTTTGGATCGGTTTCCGCTTTTATATAGTGCCATTGAGCACGAAACCAGCGCTGCCAACATAACACAATTACATTATCAAAACACTATTTATATCCAGATTTACAAGACAAAATCTCTACAATACCTATTGATTTTCATTTCACATACCTAACACAAAAACAATATTGACGTATTTAATCATTACATAGTGATTATACAAAAATAATTGCACCAGTAAATTTGCATCGTTAAAAATGCTACGTCCGGAATTTCGATCAAATACTTACATACATACATAGGTACATATTATGAATGATGATCGGCTGTGTGAATGTGACGAATCTGATCGTTCCTATTATTAACTAGATTTTTCCGTGCGTTCCATCAAATTTTCGTTGATTAAACTATAATTATCTTAGTGGTAATTAATTACATGTGACGCTACTTATATTTTCCTTTCAATAATGTATAAGCTTTAATACAGTGCATGGTATACCTATTTATAGTCAAAATATAATTTGTCCCTTAGATGATATTTTGACTGGTGTATGTATGTACCTCCACCCATGTTTAACAACCCTTAGTGTCACCCTATACGCTCACTAGCAATAAAATTGTACTGCACGTATAATTAGCATAACAACCCTTATACTATTCATTTGTCGTATATTGTATATATAGATTTAACATGATAGAAGAAGACTCTAAGCTTCTATAGAGACGATATACCTCCCTGACAATAAACACATTACATATTAGGAACCCCGGTTAGTTAGCATGATGCTGTGGAGGGGGATGACTTGAAAATACCCCTAAACCATTGTACACAAACGCACAATGTGTTTACATTAACTGAGTGGATAATAAAATCAAATATATATTTATATAAGAAAATAATCACAACGAAATTTACAAATTGTCTTAAAAAAAGATTTCCGCCTAATATAAAACCCTGAAATTGTATAGGTACTAGTCTATGTGTACTTTGAAAATAAGATTTTGAGTTTTTTTCAGGGCCAAATCAAGGAAGGTTTTTCAAATAGATGCCTCTATCAATTTGACTTTGTAATATACGTAGGTATACCTACTAAGCAGTGTGTGTTGTGTGTAGTAATCTGATGTGTCAGCATCCGGTAGAGTTGTTTCAGTAAAAAAAAAAACCAATATATTGATGAATATGATACTATATATATATATATATATATATACATACATAAACATCCAAGACATCACAGTTCTGCTGATACGATATTTAAAATCAGAGAATTGGAAATCGCGCGCTTCGAAAAATGTAATCAGGTGTCGCTGAACTGGAAAAAAATTTAAATTACTTCTAAGCTTGATGCCATTGCCAATACCAGTGCTAGTGCCAGACACGTTTCACAATTTCAAATTTAAATTTTCACTTGAATGCCAATAAAATACATCCTATACTAAGTAAAAAATAAAACAAGAAAAAACTAATTGGAAGTTTTTTTTAAAACTTCAAACGTTCGTCGACCATCACAATTTGTGCTTTAAAACTTAACAAAAATAACGCAATGGATGATTTTTTACTTTAAGTGATCTGAACGCGAGTTAAGTTAAGAAGCAGTAAAATATTATTTAACCACAGATAAAGCGAGTGCTATTGTACGCGCATACATATACGATATGTGATGGTAATCACATATGGAGCTAAGTGGTTCGGTCTATTATAGTCCCAGAGTAAGCGGATTAGGTGAGAAAAGCACACCGAACCTATACCTCGTTTTATAGAGCTTTAGAGAGATCAGCTTAAGAGGTATATCACGCTAAGCACGCACTCCATTTCAACGTGTTATTTCTTATAAAATTTTGTTTAAAACTCCACTATATATTGTTATAAATATAAAGCTCTGAAGTGTGCATATACATATATATATATATATATATATATAGTTAATTTGGAAAATAACGATTAAAATGGAAAGCTTGTATCAAATATAATGTAGGAGAGGAGATAGTTGCGCGTGACATGTCGCTCATTTCACATGTTAGACGAGAACCGTAGCGAGTATAGCATCGCTTTGATCTCATATCTTGGTTAGTTAGCGATCCCATCTGAAGCTATTCTCTCTCCTATTTCCTAATCATATTAAGGTTATGGATGCGTGTGTGCACAGCGCTACAGTGCTGCCAATATACGGGAACTAAGTTTGCCTTGTAATGTGTAATGTAATAGAAACTGAATGTTATACAGAACCAGAACCAACCCTCCTCTTCTCTAACTCGTACGCCCTTTTCTCAACCATATATTACGTGGTTATATATTAGATTTACTATGCTGTTCTTCCTGTTTGTATATTATTATCAATTAGGTTTTCGTTTCAAGTCAATTATTTTAAGCTTGTTCAATACATAGATTCTATTCAAATTTAAATTATTATTCGTTTTGTCTTCATTTATAACAATCATCATTTTATTAGAAAAAAAAACTATTTTATTATTACTAAGTTATTATACTTTTTTACAAAACAAAAATACAAAAATACTTAAGCGATCTAAAATAATCAACACAAAAAAAATATAACTCATTTAAATAATAATATAATTTGATATGTAACTAAATTCTTAAATCTAACCTAAACACTAAAAATCAAGTCATTGGTTCGCACCATTTTGTGTTGAGCTATGCGCTACCGACCCTACCCCACTATCCACTAGTGACATCTCTGAGGCATTGCCCGTAGTATTTGCATCAACATCGATCGAACTAGCCGGATTTGTGACCGCAATTGCGTCATCTGACGAAGAACTCGAGGAATCCTCGGTCGCAATGTCTGTTCCGGAAGGATGTATCCCAACCCCATCTCCTCCCGAATAGAAATGCGCGGGTTCGTCGTCGTCGTCGATCTCTCCATGCGCTTCGTCCAACAGATTTACCATCCATTCTGGAAACTGGTAATGCAAGCGTTCTTGTTGTAATGTAAAAGCCATTTGTTCGCCTTGCAGAAAGAGAGCATCATCTGGAAAGCTGATTTCGGAAGACGGGTCGAAAAGCGCCTCACGCGAAGCGTCCTCAAGACCCTCTGGCTCTTCCATATCTTCCAGGTCTTCCATGTCTATGAAATCATGATTTTGATTATGTTCATCTAAGTTTTCAATACGCGGCAGAGCGTTATCGTCTATTGCGACATTTTCAGCAGGTTGATAATTATTGCCTTCTAAATCACGATTATTATTCGCTAAATCTCCGTTTTCTACTATTTCTTCTGCTTCCTCTTCAATCAGAACTGGGGCGATCACTTGTTGTTTACATTTGCGTCGTCGTAAATTAAATATATTCCCGTCAGAGGACTTTGGATAGTTCAGTTTATCAGATTTCCGGTACTGTTTTTCGCTTTGCGTCACTCTTAAACTCTCATCCGAAACTCGTTCTTCAGTATTCCAATCTGTCGATAAATCGGAACTTAAATCTAAACTAGAAGTCGATACTTGATAACCGGAATCGAAGATCAACTCGACTGGATCATCGATTTTTGAGTTAGATGCAACATCGGTTTGGCTGGTTTTCGATTTATCAGAGGCTTCATCCCACATATTTGATGGGTCGTTTTCGTCCAGGGCGAAGCCTGGATTTCCCCACGTATCCTCTGGTTCAGTATAAAACGTTTGGGAATGATTTGAATGAGATGATTGCAAAGATGATGAGGATGATGATTGTACGTTAATGTAGATGACACATGGTGTCGAAATGCCGTTTACTTCACAATTTTCAATTGTCCAGCTAGCCGCCTCTAAAATTTTCCTAGAAATTCAAAATAAATGTCAAATTGGACAATTTATTGTCAATAATTGTATATTAAGGAGAGCATCAAAAGAATTAGTAGACAATTTTAATAGAAAGACGCCATTGCATAGTGGAAAACCCAACGAAATAAAAGTTACTGTGAGCGTGAAATATGTATGTATGTATGTACAATTATTAATATTAATTTATAAACAGTATTGTTTTATAACAATTCTGAAAACATTTAGTGTTGTGTTTGGTTAAGTTGGCAACTTATGACATAGAACGTAATGGCCAGTGATGTTTTCTTGTTTAACTAAAGTGTGATAAGTGTTTGTTTGTAGAATCTTACTTCAGGTCCGAAGTAGAAATGAACTCCCCATTTCTATTGGAGTTCAATTCATATAATGGTATTTCAACTCGATCATTTTCATAATTAGAAAACCTACTCGATAATACTGATAATCGGTGAATACGATATTCGGTTTCATCTAGAATGATCTCATCGGTTGTTCTTTTGTCAATCGCATACGGATAATCTTCAACTCGGATTTCTTTATACAAAAAAATATGTTCGCATTGTGCGTTATTTACATCAGAACAATAACTTTCATATGTACAGACGCCATTCGATATTATATCGGTAATTTCGAACGAATTTAGAGAACAAAATAAACAATGTTCGTTATATTCAGCATCTATTAGAGTTTTTCTAATACTATCTTCATCAATTTCGGTAGAATCTTTGATAAAAACAGCCATTTGAGAACAAGCGCCTAGATGCTCAGTCCCTTTAGGCCCCGCACCGATTCCTTCGAAATATACGGAATATTTTGGATATCTTAAAACTAAATTGTGCGCCCTGAAATATTCAAAATGTTTCGACATGCGGGGGCATTTTCATATGCAAATTGCTCACCAGTCTTGAAATTGTGATCGAGTCCATTCGAATTTATGATCGTAATGTCGTATACCGGTAAAATTTGGAAATAAAATGTTAAAGTCCGCGTTTGGTGTTGTAAAAATAGCAATGCGAGGTTCGATAAAATAGAATATATTGAATGGTAGCGCATCCAATGTGTCTGGATATAAATGTTCCACTCTGGAAAACAATGTTGAGTTTTAAAATGCTTGCTTATTTATTAAAAAATAATTTATTCTTATTGCAAATTAAAAATAATTTAATTACATTTCAATACATATCACAGCATCTACGTTTAAAAGCCTTGGATCCGGACTAGCTATACTACCCTGTAACAACTCAACATGAAGAGGTTCTTTCCTCTTACTCAAATAATCCACCGTAAATGGTGTGACTCGATTCTTGTTATATTCTAACAAATGTTCATCAATGTCCACACACAACACTTCTTGTACACCAAATAAGCTTTTCAGATACATAAAAAAGCTCAATTCTGCACATCCAAAATCGACAATTTTCCGTATTTTCCCACGCCATTTCTCGTCCAAAATAACTTGCTGCACTGTGGCGTATCGTTGACAGTAAACCGGCGGATCAAAGGACAGTACCATTTCGGCGTCGTCAGTGATTTGATTTTCATTCGGAGACGTTTTATTGCGCTTATTTGGAATGCCAGATATTATACGAGTAGCGGTCCAATAAAGTAAGCAGGCGAGTGAAAACATTTTCGTGTCGTTTTAGTTGTGCGTGCTATTAGCATAGTTAAAAATATCTTGGTCAGTTCCAATTTTAACAAATTTAATGTGTGGTTATGGAGTCTCCTGCAAAACATGAACTTTATGTTCTATTCGTTTGTCTTGCACTTGCTGCTCGGTGTAACAATTCACCACTTATTTTATTAAGTTGGGAACATTGGTTCACTATGTGGTGAATAATTTTCTAATATTTACCGTTATAATTTATCATTAATAACTGATAGAAATGTTGTTTAATTTCCTTTAATAATCATATTCATGTACTCTTTATAGACTACAGTGTTTTAAATGAATAATATGATGTCTTTTTTGTCATAAATAGAATATATCTTAATAGTTATATTTAAAAGGATTAAAGAATGAAAACACAAACATACATAGAAAAGTATTTATTAAACATAGAAAATTAAAATTACAAATATTAATTATAAGTCACTTTTAGTGATGGAATCTGTAACAAACACAAAAAATTAGATGTAATTCAAAACAAATTGATTCAAATTTTGTTTTTGTTATAAAATCAGGTACGGCGAAAGACAATTGCGTTTTAGTTTACTATCATTGTTTTATCAATTGAACTATGATGTCATCATTTGTTTTTAAAATACGATACTTATACATATTCGTATAAGTAAAAATTGAAATGTTTAAAAATATATTATTTACCTCTGCTCCATATATTTTGTACCAAGTGCCCAGTGTTTCTGCAAATTAAAAAAAAGAATATTTAAAATACCAAAAGATAAATATTCTTAAATAAATCAGATATGTACGATAGACATTCAGTGTAATATCATTGATAATCAAATGAACTATAAATTAAAACAAAATATTTAATTACAATAACAATTTGGTTGGTAATAAAATGTTTAAATTGACTTACCATTGTTTATTCATTTTTTGTATCGAGCAAAAATTTGAATCTGAAATTAAAGTTACAATTTTTAAAAACTATTATAAATAGAAAACATTAATAAATATATATATATATATATAAATGTATTATCAGATTGGGCGAAAGACATTGCACATTTTTTTTTATATCATATACAATCAACTGAACTATAATATCATCATTTTATTCATAAAACTTTTAAAATTAAAAAAAAAATCCGACAACAAACCTCAATTTTCTTCTTCGGGTTTCACAAATTTCCCTTGCAGGAAAATCCGCCCGACATCCAGTCCTTCTTTCTTATTCACAGTTCTGCGATGAACATAATTGTTGGAAACTACGTCAAATCGTTCTTGTTCGAAAATCTCCGCCACCTCGTCCACCGTAAAATAGTAACTTCTACAATAATATTCAAGTGTCAAAACTTTTTCTTACTTTTACAAGTTGGACAAATTGAATTTTTTAAATCAAATGCGAGCGAAATTGAAAACAATTACCGTGTTCCATCTTGACGCATATAAAAGTTTTCAGATATTTTATGGCCGGCTTTAAACCGTAATTGCGCCATATCATGTAAGCCGTAATCCCGAAATAATACAACACCTCCCGGTTTCAATAACTTATAAACATTTCTAACTACTGTCCTAAATTTCGTTGGATGAATCGCCGATAAGACGAACACCATCGTCACAATATCTAAATGATCCGTTCTAATATTTGTTAAAATACTCTCAGTAGTTATATCAACTTGAAATACAAACATTTTTTTCTCGTCATACAACGGATTTTGTTTAACTAAATTAACAGCACGTGGCGAAAAATCGCACGCATAAATAAAAAAATTCCGATTTTCTTCGACTAACGGAAACACTAAATTGCCTACGCCACACCCAAGTTCTAACATTACTTTTTTAGAATCCTCATTTGACTCGCTCAATAATTCAGCAAACTCACGCGTGGTCCAATGGCGATCTTTAAAAAAGCGATTCTCGTTTCGTTTATAGAAAAGATCCCAATGTTTTTTCGCGTCCTCCTCCAACCTTGCAGCTCTATCTACATTAACTAAACGTTTATCTTGAGCCGCCAACCGATCGCGATTTTCCATCGATAACTCAGTTACACTGCCACAAATATTATCCTCCATCATCGCGTTATTAAACACAAATTTTTACTGATTTTACGCTTAATTAATTAGTTCAATGTATTGCGAATCGAGTTAATAACATATTTTTTGTAAATTACTACTGGGACATGCACATGTGAAGTTCGATACAACTACATCTAGTCGCGTAATAAAAATACACAATGTTTTCTTACCATTATTGTCCGATGGATAATCAGAATGCATTGTTCAATTAGAATGAATAAAAGTAAATAATAAAACAAGTTTATTCTTCGACGATTTGCAGATAAATGAACAAGAAATGTTAAGAAATTTCGAAATATGTAAGACAGCACAAAATCAAACATGGAGTCACAACAATGTGGCAAACTTTTTAAACACAATAGAAAATATTTATATTTATTCGATATACAGTATTTTGTATAAATAATTTATTATATTCCAAACATAAATTATATTTTTTGTTTTAATACCTAATTAAGCAAGTTATAATTAAATAATTTCGATTATAAGTATGTTATTTAGCGCTATTTAAATGGCAACAGTAGCAAATGGTATTTGGAGATTTTTTATTAGTAGTGCTTATCATCATTCTTTAAATTTACATTTATTTATATAAACTGTTATCAGAAATATGGACTTAGATCATTTTAAACTTCATAATTCATTATTTCTAATTTGTACTTACGTTTTGATCGTTGGCAACATTGTTTAATTTAATCTAGGGGCTTTCAACGTTCGCCCACTAGCAGTCAGTTTGCAACACTGGCCACTAGTGATGGCTGATGTTTCGCAGAATATTTGACGTTTGCTATGTATTCATCGAAGTACGGGTGTTTCGTGTTTTGAAATTCTATCTAAAACAATGTTAAATGTAATTATACAACAAATAAGTGTAATAATAAATGTTTGCAAGAATCGTCTATGTTTTAAGGTAAATTGCATATTTCAACTACAGCTTGTCATTGCGAGATCTGTTGTTACTGTATTTTTATTAATCTTTTTTTGGGATATTGCTCATTCTTCGCTGAAATATACGTATGTTTTGGTACAATTACTAAAGTTTATCACTGAATAAGTGTTTTTATCTAAATAATTATAAGTATGTGCAAACAGTTATGATTGTGGAAAATGTAATTAGTTCAGTCTTTTTGGTGTAATTTGTAAATTTACTGTCACAGAATTTGAAAATAATTAATCAACTAATGTCCTGTTTTTATGTGGTATTTAATCACTTTTTGATGACAACCCACCTATAACTATCCTTTTTAGACGATGTTTACATCATTTTTTTTTTTTTAAAACATACTTTCCATTATACAAGTAAATATAAAAAACTTGCCCACTTTTTCATAAACCCTATCATATATACTTCAAACAATTTACCATCAATTTTATTAATAGCCATATTTTGTTAACAAATTCGACAGAAAACAGTTCGAATTTTTAAACACTGTAGATTTTCAGTTTTAAAGATATTTTAAATATTATGATAAGGTGATTATTAATATTTTGCAAGTTTACACAAATGAACGATTTATTAATTAATTAATTTATACAGATATTGTAAAGTTTTAATTTTATTGAAAAATTACACAAGATGAAAGTTTTTTGTAATTTCTCCGCATACCAATTTAGTTTAGTAATCTTCAACTGAGCGGTGATTCTAACATAACTCTAATACCAATCAGAAAAGCTATACACTTTGAAACATAAAACCAAAAATAGATTTTATTTGTAAATGCTTTGTAAAATAAAATCACATCCACTGTTCCTTTTTTTAAAGTTGAAAACCTTCATATTTCTTTTCTTTGTGCAATTAAAAGACAACAATTATTTGTTGATATATCACGTTACACAAAATAGCAAATGGACATTCGAACTAATTACTATTAAGTCTGAATTCTTTTTATTTCTCTTGCATATCATAAATTTTAAAAAATATTAAATTTATTGTTGCACATTATTTTCAAACCAAAAAAAACCTAATGCGAAATTGAACGTTTTAATATTTTATATTGGTGACAAAAATTAGTTTTCGATTGTTTTTATATGTTCCAAAATGTTGCTCTATATTTTGCATCCCCCTAAATACGTCCCTAATTATATTACCATATTTAGATATAGTGATGGGTAGATGACAACGCCTTATCAGGAAGCAACGTTTCATTGAACTTCCGGTTTCATTAATAATAAATGAATGTACTTTTTCTTCTATTTGTAATCGTATCTATATATATATATATATATATAAATTTAAAATTACTGTAGTAATATCCAGGAAATATTACAAAATGTACATATACAAAAATGACCCAAAAAAAAACACGTAATTTAAAAATTCTGTCGAACTTAAAATATCATAAATTATATTCGTCAAAATGTATTTATATATGTACATAAATGAATGTTCTAGTTATACATTATGGCGTTTAAGGTTAGGTAAGGTCATTTAAAAAGGTCTAAAATTGTTAGTGTTGGGTCGCGAAATAAGGATGTACAACAACAGCCGATCATTTAGTATAAACAGGAAATAATAAGGCTAAACAATATATGTATGTATGTATGTATGTATGTATGTATGTACATTCATCTTGTAATTTATGGAGTCATTTTTTTCCTGCAACATCATTTATAATTGGTTATATTTTTGAAACTATTATCAAACAACTCTGGTTAAAACTCATTTTGTTTGGTTTAAAAAAAAATCGACAATTTTCATAACTATGGGAGCGATATTAAGGTTATGTATAAATTAAAATGTGTGTGCAAGCTATTGGGTCAAACAGTAATTACCGCTAAAAATTTGATAAAAAATGTACAAAGTATTTGATATTTTGATACTAATTACAATCTAATTGGAAGCATGTTCTTTTACTTTTACAAACACTGTATAGAAATCCTAGAATCTCACAGACAGTCACAGTATTATATCGTTAGTCGTTACTATTAGAAACGAAACGAAACGAAACAATTGATTATATTTTCAGACATTTTTTTTATACAATTCTATTTTTTTAATTCATTGTTGTTCATTACATTTAATGAACAATTAATTATAAAAAAAAGATATTGTAGACAAACAAAAGATGACAATTATTTACAGAAACGATTAAAATTAGGAATTATCATAAATTTTATTTTAATACTTTTAAAATTGAACTAAACAAAATAAATGTTGACATTTTTTTGCTTGACAACCAGATCATCTACAAAACAGATGTTACATTTAATTACTTGAACATGTTAGTCCAACAAACAAATCTCAAATCTCATTTAAATACACTTTCTTTTTTTTGTTAAATAAACTAAGTGCCACTTTTAGTTTATTTATATAAATTATGAATTATTTATTACCAATTTTGGGCTTGAGCCAATATGTATGTATGTATGCATGGTAATCAGAATCAGTATAACACGAAACAAATACATCAACATTTGTTTTGCCATTTTTGACAAAGACCGCCGGGAACGCTTTAACAGTGGCGCACGCACCCCTATTTATTTTTAAACCGTGATATTCCGCCCTCCTTCATATAAAATTATGCTTATGTCTGTGAAATGATCAGCAAAAGGGCACTGCGACCATCGATTTCTAAAGATAGTCATCTGCTGAATATAATCGTATGTACAAGCACGTATTATCAATTCAAGTTGCCGAGGGCGTGCGTTATAATAGGGGCATGCATGACAAGAAATGAATGAATGAATCAAAAAGATACTTGTAAGGGAGTTTATTGGAAATTTGGGAGTTCCGCAATTAAATATTGTAATAATATATTGTAAAAATAAGTAGGAAAGGTTTGAAAATGCTAAAGTAGCAAAATAATCAATGTTATTATTAAAGTTCAGCGTACAAAGTATCAAGGTTGGCACTTGGGTAGCTAAGTTCGAACTATGAATTGATCAGTAAATCAAAAATCTGTCTGTTTGTTTTGCACTAAGTTATTCGATGTTGCACTGAATGTTTGAAAATTGCTTTATTGCTTGTTTTTAAACAAAATTAGCAGAAAAATAATAAATCATTTCTAATCAATATATTTTGATTTAAAATACGTAAGAAATTACTTAAATGTCCTTGTAAATGTAATTGTTGTATGTAATAAACAAAATGTTCAAATATTACTTATATCAATTTAATTACTTCCAATAATTTATTATTGACACACGTGTTTAAAATGATAAATGATTCTAAAAATGTAATGGTTTTTTTCTGTAATCATTTCAAATGCATAGAATCTTTCGACGCGAATAGCACGCAACTTTAGAACTTATCACCAATCAGTAGGTTTCATGGTTTATTGATAAACAACTTGACTGTATTTGTTTTTATTATTTTGGTGAGCATGGAACACGCACATTGGAACAATTATTATTGTACTTACTTACTTACCTACCTACCTACCTTACCTACATACATACATACGTGGACTATGTTTGTACATATTGTAATAATCAAATTAGTATTTATACATTTTAACACGATTATTTATTATTTGCAGTAATAATGCCAAACTTCAGTCACCATTTTGTCACTACTCAAAAAATCTAAACAATGTTGTTACAGTATTTAAAATGAATGAATTACCTATATATGTACATATTTTCGTTTCAGATTTCCATGCTCGAATTTTAAACAATAGTTATGCATCATAAATTCAAATTAAATCGTAACTTAAAATTGATGAAAACTACAGTATTAAAAACAAATTTATTTCTTATTTTAATTTGATTCGATTTTAATCAAACTGCAAACATTTGTTAACTCAGTGTTACAATGAGTGTTCAGTGTACAAAACGTTTGATATAAATAATCACAGGAACTTAAAAAAGAAATCAAAGACGTTTTAATTGTTGTGCGACGTTGTAATGGCGTTCATGATGAAGAAAAAAAAGTACAAGTTCCAAGTCGAGCTCTGCGTCGAAGAACTCCTAGAAGTACCCTTTGTGTCAGCTGTCCTGTTTGCCAAGGTGCGTCTCCTCGACGGAGGAAATTTCCAGGAACATAGTTCAAGGTAAATAGATTTTTATCTGTTATTGACTTATTTGCGTTGGATTTTTATAAAACATATATTATTTTTTTTAAAAAAATATATTAATACTCTTAAATCAAATTTGATATATGTACCCCTACATCTGTGAATTTTCGAGAATGTCAGTTGTTTTTAAAACAAAAGAATGGGATACAATAGACTGGTACTGATAGCTACATATGTATGTACGTATATGCGCAACCGGAAACATCGAAATGTTATAAAAAATGTTGTCAAAATCATAAAATGCGTCAAACACAAACACACAGCGGCGCGAGTTTAGTTCAAGGTCGGATTAAAGAGATCCGGATACACGATTATGGCAAATCATTCATAATACTCCTAATAAATAAACCATGTAGACAACAAAATGTTACTATTTTTTTTTCAATAATTAATATAATACGTATATTTAAATAAATATAAAATATAATTATTTGAACGTTTTAGTCTCAAGTCAATTGTGACGTAATACAGTATGACGATTGAAAGTGTTTTACATTTATTATATAATTTAACAGTACTAGTTCGACGAACTGTTTTTAAATAGTGTAACTGACGCATGATAGCGGTATTGTAAAGGTCGCGATGTTCTTAGTATTTAGCAAGTTATGCGGTGAAAAAATCAACGAACATAAATAAAAATATGTACGTAAAGATAAACGTTGTTTAACAGTAGTACTCGTAGCATACATTGATTTTATATTTATTTCCGAAGCGAGAGGAACTAAATCAAATAAAAATCCTAACGAAGCTGTCAAAGAGCCAATTTATTTCCTCAAGGTTTGGTCGCACAAGCACACCACACCCTTACCTTAGCTCTCATCTGACTTTGATAGTGTTATCACTAATAAAACGAAAGTGGTCATTTACTTTCTTTGAAAAGTGTAATCAGTCGCGTATCACCTTGTGAACGCCCTTGTCTTTTGGTTAAATGTGTTGTCTGGGGGGAATCCTAGATTATGCATAGTTTACATAATTTATTTGAATGTATGTAATGTGTCATGGTGGGTTGCGGTATAGAAAATCTGTTACAAATTGTAAGCTGTTAGATAAACTTATCTTGTTCAGTTGGTAAATATTGAACGAACGAGGCAACCGGAGAAATAATAATAACCGGAAGTATGTATACACTAACCGGAAGCTCAAGTCCTCCCAGATAACTTAATCGCATTTATTAATTAATTGATTAGTCGTTCTAATCAGTTCGACTGGTTTCCTCCACTTTTAGCCACATGCAGCAAACAATTACATAATAATAGAACATGTGACACGCGTAACGAAATTTCATTTTGAACATAATACATTAAAAAAAACAAAAACGCGTATTGGGTTAAACAAACAATACTACTAGAACAATAACATGTATATTCATAATAATAGATCCAAGTTCAGCAGATAAAATCATAATTATAATTTTGAAATTTATCTATTATATATTACTGAATAGCTGATTCATGTATTTTAAATTCAAAGGTTAAATATTAAATGATTAGATAACTCATAATTGTGCACTAGGTACTAAAAACAACCAAAAAATGAACAAATTTCATGTATATAACCAGAATTACGTACAAACGTGAACTGGAAGTTTACCATTATTATTCATTGGCTATTTTCATCGAATGACCCGAACAACACCATGATATCATAATAAATGTATATTAGATATTCGTTATTGGTACAGGACAGCCTACGTATTCTAGACGGTTAAAAAACATGAGCCACTCCGACGATGTGACATTTTAAAACTAATTATACGGGTACATAGTTATAATAATGCATTTGAAACATACATATGTATAGGGTGGACCATCTGTTGGCTTCTTTTTGAAATGCGTGTCATTTCGACAGTTTGCAACACTGACGCGCTTGACATTGATAGATATGTACATACATACATACATAGTGTTGAACCTGCGCTGTAAGGAGCGAACATGTTTTAATCCACATATTTATCGTGATGGTTAATGTGATTTGGTTAGTTGTGTTAACGTATCACCATCTAACAAGTCTACGCGCAATTTAATACTGTTCCAAATACGCAAGTTGACGCATATGTTATTGTTTTAGTTTATAAACTCAAATAAAACGATTTTCTAGATTATACTGTAATAAATATTTTAACTCCAACAGATTTTTCGAAAAGTTTTCCGTAGACAAATTGACGTATATCGTTTATATCTGTGCTATGACATGCAATCGGAAGTTCCGGGTGGCTCTGGGGTAGGAGTAGTCACAGCAGTTTGATATATGTATGTATGTATGTAGCTATTCAGGGTTAGTTGGCACTGACCTACATAGATGCTACGCCAAGTCCGGGGGTGTTCCGCCCCTTTATATAAACTCGTTACACACAAAAGGGTATCTCAGATAACAATTGGCCGTAATATTACTAACCCGAACACTTGTACTTAATGTTCAGAAATTAGTAATACATGTTAACTATGTTAGAAGTAGCGTCACGTCATCAGCCTCTATTTTTAACTCTGAACGCGCCAGATTTTACAACTGAACACGGCTTCCGATGTACTGATAAATATTAAAATTAAAAGGGATATTTTGTGGCGCAAACGAAATTAATTAGAACACAAGTCAATAAATGTAATTTCTAGGTACAAACTGCTTTCCTAGTAAGCAAATTGAAGAATTTCCCAGACATACCAAACTCTATTGAAATACTCGGAATATATAAATTCGTAGAATATTCTCAAAAGGCATGTATGGCGTATAACTTAATTCGTGTACAGGTCCGTCCTTAGGGACCCAGGGCTGCAGGACTTTAAATTGCTTGTCCTATAATCTACTTTTGTTTGAAGGCCTACTCGGATTCTAAATCTTTTTACGTGAATAATTAAAGTTATAATACGATTAAATATTCAATTATATTACACAAGAATTGTGGAAGGTGTAAGGTGAAATCAAACAATACGTTTCAATTTTTAAAAGAAATTTATGCGTTTAGAACAATGCATATCTATATTAAATATTTAACGACTGTCTAGTTTTTGTGTCAATGCTAAATAATTATGCCAATGATGAAATGAAATCGATAATATTCGTATGTATGTACATAGGTCGAGTATTGATCAGACATCGCATACGCACAGTAAAATGTATTAAAATCTAATTATGTATATATTATTTTTAAATGAAATTTCACTAATTTTTACTCAAAATAAAACACAAACTAAAATAAATTACTACGCCGTTTAAATTTAGTCTCATTTTAATAATACTCCCAAGTACACAGTTCAAAATTCTAAATTTACAAAGGTTAAAGTATAAGACCACAATATTCGTCTAAAAATAATAACACTTTCTAACAGTTGGCCAATTTGTCTTGTGTTGCAGACAGGAAGTAAAGGAACACACAGTGAAATGGGCCGCGAATTTTGAATTTCCGTGCAAAATGGCAGCAAACGCAAGCACGGGTGTCCTTGAGCCTTGCGTTTTGCGGGTGAGCGTCAGAAAAGAGTGTAAAGGAGGCAGATCATTCCAGAAACTAGGATTTTGTGATCTAAATCTGGCGGAGTTCGCTGGTTCTGGGCTGATCACCAGGAGGTGTCTTCTGGAAGGTTACGACGCTCGGAGAAGACAAGATAATTCTATGTTGAGAGTAGCGATCAAGATGAATATGTTGTCAGGAGATATATTGTTTAAAGTGTGAGTAGAATTAATATTGTTTTCCTAGCACAAGTTAATTTGGGGTATGTTTGTTGTTTGCAGACCTTCGCCATCACTGAAGCACAAACCAGTTCAAACTGCAGCTGCCCCTGAAGAGGCCACCGTGGTTGATCCACGGATTCGTGATGACTTCTCCAGCGGTTCTCTGGCTGGTTCTATCGCAAGTGGCAGCTCTGGATTCGGCAGTTTGCCCAAGAAACGAACACCTTTATTCAATTCAGGTATTTGTCTTAAAAATACATGTAATGATTTTAATAAATGTTGTTTAAACATTTTTATATATATATATATATATATATATATATATATATATATATATATATATATATATATATATATATATATATTTATAGAATTACTAAGTGGTCATTGTAATATGACAGCGGACACTTTAGTAGTTGCAAACGATCTACAAACATCACAATCAATGCTGGACAGTGTTGCTAATTTAAATTCCGGTGAACACGATGATTGTCCTGCCACCGGGATAGAACCGGGACACTCCCGGAACTCGTCCAGCACTAGTCAGATGTCCAAGGCTTCCGGTTATAGTAGTATCAATTCGCATTCGCAGCACAGCAGGCAGTCTAGTTCCGGAGACAGTGGTCACATAAGGTAAGAAATATTTCATTAATTTTCAATTAAAATATCAAAATACATAACATTTAAAAATATATACATATAGCCATGTTTTGGAAAAGTGATTTAAACGCTGCTTTAGTAGAAATGTTTCATACATATAATAGGCTTTTATTTTCAATCGCTTTTCCAATTTGAAGCATTTTATATTTAACTCAGTTTATTCTAAATTTGTTCATTTTCAAAATCAATTCTTACGACAACAAATAATGCTTTAAATGCACAACTCTGTAATAAACTAAGTTAAGTTTAAACTAACTACAATGGACTCAATTAACAGCTAAACTTATATTTAAAATTGCCTAATAACATCAATTTCTTGAAATTGATTTGTGCCAATCTTCTTCTTATTTACAATTGCTAATTCTTTGATATAAATGATTACGTAGCACTTTGATTTTCTTCTATTTCGTTTATTTATCGTACTTCTCTATGTTTCTTTTCAAATAACAAGCGGTGAATATTTCACAAGCAGGTAAACAAAATTCGATGGTGTAGAGATGCTATAAATGGTTAAAATTCTTTTCTCAAAAGCACGCGATGCAAGCATGTAATAAAATTCATTAAGTCAATGGAAATCTTATAGAAATTTTATAAAATTCATATAACTGTTCAATTCGAACAACCTTGGCAAGTCAATAAAATAAAATTGATTTTAATTGTTATTTAAATTTGCGCATATATTAGATTTCTACTGACTAGCGATTGATATTCCACACACAGACACCGCCGTTTTGTAAATAAATTGGTGCATGCGCAATGTATCATACTCTAACTTGAAGACGTATTTTTGACAATAAGACGCATCTGTAAAGGCATGCAGCATCATTGTCTGTGTCCAAACCACTCGTATTTTGCTATAGGTACGGCGGTAGACCACTCTGGGCCCCAACGCTAACCCAAGCCACCCCATTCTCCCCAATTTCACCTCGTTTAACCCTTATGGACCCATTCCGTAATCGGTTTTGGTCATCTCAGACTCAAACCCCACCTCCTACTCCAACGGAAGACGTATTTAGTACCCCTAAGGGGTCAATAATTGATGTAGATTTTGAAAATCACTTGAAAGACATTACTGTTTATAGTACGCCGTTGTTACATAGTCAATTGAGTAATTGTAGCGATGTTTTCGGAACACCTGATAGTACTTTAGACGGCGACGATTTATTTTTGGATATAGTTGAATTAAGAAAAACTAATGTTAAACAATTAGAAATTATTAGTGAACTGCGCAAAATAAATGATAAGCAGGTTGATACGATTAGTGAGTTTCGAAAGTCAAGTGAAAAACAAATGGATACTATTAAAGAACATGTTACTACCGGTTCGTATGTAACACAAAATTTAACTGAATTTAATCTTAAGCAAATGTCTAATACTAAATTTAAACAATCAGAATCTTATGTTCAACAAAATACATCGGATATTAATGAAAATCATAATAAAGAATACAGAACTCCAAGCACTTATCTGAATTTAGCAAAATCACAAACTTCCGCCGTCATTCTAACTGCAAATTCCTCAATTTTAATACCAACTGACGTAGTGTTGCGCTCAAAAAGCGACTATGAAATCCCCCGTAAACAAAAAGCCTCCAAATCCGATCCAATTTTACAAAATTTAGTCCAAAAAACTGACAACATATTTCAACGTATCGGCTCTTTAACGCCGTTATCAAAACGAAAATCTCAAAATGCGCAAAAACCGGAAATGGCAAACCATTCAACTCCAAACAAAACCAGTCCTACCAATAGCAGGGCGTTTAAAGTCCCTGGCTCCCCTGTCCCGGCTGGCCCGGGTCAAAGGGCCGGGTCACTCAACTCGTTGAGATCTAGTCTGCCCGGATCTGATCCGACACAAATCAACACTCAACAACAAATCAGGTTGGTGCTTTTAGATTTTTTTGGTTGGTTAGGGTTTTTTTTTTGCGGTTGTGTTGGCTCTTTATGCAGTATTCGTGGTGTGCTTTTTATTAATGGAAAGTGCTTGGTTGAGCTTAATGTAAAGAGTTTTCAGAAAAGGCATTGGGCAACATAAATATGTACGTATCTTTGCTAAATGATTTCCATTTTTTCATTTAACAAAATTTACTGATAATCGCTTCAGTTTTACTACTAACATTGTTTAAGTTTGATTTGAATGAGTTTTTTTCTTTCGACTAGAGATTACTGAATTATTAACTGTGCTGTGTATGTGTCCTCTTTAATTATTAAGTGTACTCTCCCTGTTTGTCCTTGGTGGTTTTTGTGCATCCACCGACACACTATGTATCTGTGGTGGTTGTTGGTTCGCAGAGGTTTATCCCATCACCGTAAGCTGTTAGAGGGAGGCGCTCCTCCTGGAGGCAAGTTGGCCCCTGTGGCAACCAGCCCCGACGACACCACCCCCGATATCACTCAGTGCTCAGTTGTCTTACGACGGCCCAGCGTTACATTGTTAGTTTATCTGTCTGTCTTTCACTATCCTCTGTTTTACTATTATTCTATTGCCTCAAACACAAATGCAATCACTCTATGATTTGCATTGATTGTACTTTTGTTTGCGACACAAAAAGAACGCGTCTTTGGTCTTATGTTGTACACGAGTTATTATTATTTAGATAGAAAGTGCTTTTTCTTATTACCACCTAGCTTAGTTTTATTTTCCGCTTATTTCAGGCATGCTTTTATATCTAATTTGATGCTTAATATATCCCTAAATTTTCATACTTATTTAAACAATGTTTTTATTTTTTTGTTTGTTGCTCGTATTTAATAGGAGATATATACAACTCTAGCATGGGAATTCTAATTTCAAGTTAGTAATTATTCAGATAGCCACACTATTGTTTAAAGTGGTTCATAACTTTTGAACATAATGTAAATATGTATGTACTACATACATACATTGTATAGTGTTTAATTAAAACTAATTTATGGTCAAGAAACTAATGTTTTTTTGTAATACGTTGTACGTATATGTCTTCTATTAATTCAACGCTAGCATCATTGGGCTTGCAGCCATCATGTTGCTTTCTCTGTCAAATTCTAAATACTACGTCGAAAAAGTTTTGTTTTTTCTTGTCGCGTAAATTAATTTGAAACCTTTTCAAATATATGAACGAACAATTGTTTGTAAATGAGTATTATATTTTATAACAAATTTATTATCTATATTTTCAAATGAAATCAGACACATATCGAAGTATTTATTAAATAATATTTATTTACAAAACAATTATTTGAAACGTAGCCTTAGGTGTAACTTTCATATAACTATGATTCAAGAGATCAATTCGAATATTTCTATTACAATTTAGAAACCCCAGCTCTGGCAGCTTAGCGTTATCCGAGACTGGTTCGCTGGACCGCGCAAAAGCAGCATTAGAACGACGGAAAAAGGCGCAAGCACAAGAACCGGAAATGGGCCAAGTTTCTGGGCGCGTCGAAGTGACCAGAGTCAATCCAGACAATTTAATTGCGGAATTATTGAAAAACACAAATCTAGAACAATCAGATGAAAGCGCTGAAAGTATGACAAGATTGATCGCTGTCATTTTAGTGCTGAAATGGCAACGTATCGCGTCACAAAATTGCGACTCAACTGATTGTTTATTTTGTTTTACAGCATCCGGTTTGCAGTTGTTTATAGCGAAAGATGGTACAGCAGCTCTAGGTAACCACGAAGTAAAATCTCAAATGTCTACTGGTGCTCAATTGTTTAAACAAGTGGTCATGGAGGACAACAGGTAACCAACGCACAGGTGTGAACTAAATCTAAATACTTTGTCCTGTGTGATTTGTACTTTAGTTATTTTATTAAAACAAATTCTGGCAGTGTAAATAGGGTTTGGCGTGTCAGTTTTTGCGATTTGCGTAAAATTAGTCATCAGCCATATTGATATTTGCGTATGTTATTTGGAAATTATGTTGCCAATACTTGTAATAACGACGTATTATTGTATTATACATACATATAGATTAATTGATTGTTTTGCGATTTGTTCCCGTCAAGAACAGTGTTGACAAAATCGTGTTTTTATGTATTTAGTTACATAGTATTCTACTACAGTGATTCCATATACATCTATTTATTATTATAATTATTATTAATTTTCGAAAAGTCTACTTATTACTCTGTATTATTTTGCTTCTAGAATTCCGTTCTTCTGAAAAATTGTAATAAGATTGTATATTATTTATTAATTTATAAAAAAAAATCATAATAAATATCATTCCATCTTTTTAATTGCCCGATTTACAATATTTATATTGTTCATTAAATTTTAGAGCTACAACAGTAAGGTACTCTATTTTTTGCTCAAACTGCTCTAGATTTCAATATGAAAGCCTGCTATGGCTGGCAACATAGCTAATGTGGTTACACGGAGAGTATATTGGCAACATTGTTAATTGGTTCGTTTATGAATATTTTTTAGCAAAATAAGTGCTATTTTGCAATCACCGTAAGGTGATCAGAAAATATCTCTAATTAGGTAATAATAATAAGTGTAATGGTACACCGAAACTGAATAAGTTAGTGTAGATCAAACAAACAAATGTTGTTTCTAAAGGTTGGTGCTTGTAGTTCCCTGATTTAAAGTTACGTTGGCAACATTGAGCATTTTTAGTGCAGTTTGGCAGTTCATAAATTTGTTAAATACTTCTAAATTTAATCGAAATTCGTCCATATGACTTTAATTTTTAACAAATCAACACCAATTTATAGTTCATCAAAGTTAAAAATTTGATCTACAATATTTAATGTACATGACTAAAAAAGAAGCAGCCAGCCATGTCAAACAACATTCTTGACTTGTGGTGTTTATTTACCAATTTGTGATAATAATAAATATGATATAACTAATAAACGATGGCTACAGCAATTTTAAGCAGTGAGGACTTGTGGAAAGAATGCGCCAACTGGCTAACGAGATGTGATGTATTGCGAAGTGATCACAGAGCGAACTGGCCAAACGCAACAATCGTAGATTTAGCAAATATCCTACGAGACGGCTTTCTGTTGTGCAATTTGTTAAATATACTTGATCCCGGGTGCATTGATTTTAAAGATGTTAATAAAAATCCTCAAATGGCTCAAGTACGTACCCAACAAATGTTGCGCGAACACAATCACTAATTTCCTTATTATTACAGTTTTTATGTTTACGAAATATTGAAATATTCCTCAATACATGCAAGAACCTTTTCGAAATCAAAGAAATGGATTTGTTCGACCCGCTTATGTTGTTCGATTTGACGAATTTCCATCGTGTGTTGAGTACTCTATCGAAATTGTCAAACTGTCCCAAGGCGCTCAAGAAGTTTAATCCGTAAGGTTCTCTCTACACCTTCATGTGCTAGTTGTGAAATAAATATTTGTTTCAGGGGTTTTTCTGCTCATAAACACACAAGTGGAAGTAAAGAAGATATTTATCAGAGTCTCCAAACGATGTAAGTACTTGCTGCTTAAGTGTTCATCCCCGTAATTTTCATAATTAACCAACCATCCAAGTGAAACATATCTGTAACAATTAAATCGTTGAGTTAATGTGTGATATTGTAATTAAAGTAATACGTCGGGTAGTCCCGAATGCAGTTGGATGAAGTTTAGTATCAAGTGTCCTCGTTTAGAGGAACACGATGAGGAGGTGTACGAGGACCTCTGTTATGTGACTTTCTCACCTCGTCTCTCAGAGGTTAGAGAGTAAACTCTCATTTTCAGTGCTGCTTTTTATTAGAAAACCATCTCACGATTTTATTTTTTAGTTTTCAATTATTTTACATCACTATTTCTGTGTTTCAAAGACGATTGTTTTGTCAAATTTAGACGCGAGAATCAATCTTGAAACTCTGGAAACAAAATAGGCAAGATTCATACTTTTGTCTATAAAGTACATGTTTATTTTAAAACGTTTACTATTTTTGATAATAATTATAATAAAAATAAAGGTGAATCTTGTGTATACAATTGTCTTTTAATATTGTTGATTGATTGATTGATTGATTGATTGATTGAATGAATGAATAGCATGGCTTGTTTGTTGGAGTTTTGGGCATGAGTGTTTATTTTTGGTGTGTATCCGGGCGTTTAGTAGTGATTCATCAATCCGCCACAACGAATGGCATGATCACGCACCGACCGAATACGCCGATTACTACAGTCACATCATAAACGAAGAAATCTACCAAGATTTATGTTCTGTGCGACAGGTAACGAACTACAATTCCATTCTTTCAAGTTACCCACACAGTTTGCATGATTCAAACCAAACACTCCCTAATCTACTGAGCCATCATTTTTTTTAAATCGTATATTAAACAAAAGAAACATTTTCATTTGTATTACACAAATATAATATTCGTCTAGATCACATTTTAACGTTGCAAATCACTGTTAAAGTTCGTAGTAGTTTGTACTAAATGTGTATGTAGTTATATTATCATCTTGCAATGCATGTTACGTTTAAATTTGCTGTACCACCACAAATGGGTCATTCACAATTCCAAACGACTTATATTATAGACAAATGCAAGTCCGCCGGTCGAAAAACGCGATCATGTTATAAAAGAATTGTTGGACACCGAAAAAAATTATGTTGACGTGCTCCAGAAGTTAATAGAAAATTTTAAAGATCCACTAACGGCCATTATAAATAAAGATCAAATAGACGTTATTTTCAAAGAAATACCAGTAAGTTACTTCAATGAATGAAACTTATTTGGTAACAATCTAAACGATTTTCATTTAACAGAAACTATATGTTATTCACTCTGAGTTCAATAAAGATTTACGCAATTTTCAAAAAGACGGCAAACCGGAATTGAGTTGTATTTTCTTGAAATGGCGAGAGAAATTTCTGATCTATGGAAGTTATTGTGCGAATTTAACTAATGCACAATCGTTATTGCAAGAGATTAGCGATCGTAGCGAACTCGTTAACCAAGAAGTTATTGTAAGTTTTAGTAGGCTTATTAAATTTAGGTTTGAAAGTTGGAATTTATTGTATACATACATACATATATGTTTGTGTAAGGTATATTAAAATTGTTTTGTCGTCCGGCGCTTTAGTTTTTTTTATATTGAATAGTGCTATTAAAAATATTGTTTTTTTAGAAATGCCAAAAAGAAGCAAATAACGGCAAATTTAAATTGCGCGATGTCTTATCTGTCCCAATGCAACGAATTTTGAAGTATCATCTATTATTACAGAAACTAATTGAAGAAACGCCGCATGTAATTATTAATTTATTCCTGCCAAATCGAATGCCGAGTTAACAAAATAATAAATGATTATATTTCTATAGAATTTGGATGAATACCAATCGTTAAAACGTGCTCGCGAAGCAATGGTTGATGTAGCATCATACATCAATGAAGTAAAACGCGATAGTGACCATTTGGCTCTTTTAAAACAAGTTCAAGATAATATTGCAGAACTGAACATCCCTGGGGATCACCCGCTACAGTATTACGGCCGTTTGCTTAAAGATGGCGAACTCAAAGTCAAATCGCATAACGATCAAAAGATCCACTCGAGATATGTGTTTATTTTTGATAAGATCATGATTCTGTGCAAAACAATGCGCGTAAGCTAGCTGTTTGGGGTTCGTATTCACAATAAATATATATATATAAACATCTTCTTCTTACAGGGTAACCAATTTAGTTTCAAAGAAGCGTTGCTGTTACATGAATATGGCATTGAAGATGTTAATAATCGTACCCTTTTAAACAGAGATGCCCGATGGAGTTTTCAGTGGGTTCTCTTTAAGAGGAACAAAGATAGCGTGTACACTTTGTATGCTAGAAGTTTGGAGTTGAAAACAAACATGATTCAAGCCCTTCGCGAAGCATTGTAAGTGTCAATATCATCGGAAAAGTATTTGAGGGAAATTTATTTTGAATATCTTAGCGATAATTTGCAACCGGCTGGACTGAAAAACACTAATCACAAATTCGAAATGAATACGTTTGAGACACCTGTTAGTTGTAACCGTTGCTCAAAGTTCCTGAAAGGATTAATATATCAGGGATACAAGTGTTCCGTTTGCCAAATCGCCGTCCACAAAGAGTGTATTGCCGGTTCGGGGCGATGTAACTTGCCGCCGGCCACTTCACCACATCCACATCATTTAGATGAAATGATTCGCGAGAAATTATGGTTCATATATTTCAAATTTATCACAATATACTATTTCTACCGTTTATATACATGCAAGATAATTAATGTTGTTTTATTTTTAATTTGATTATTAATAGGTTTGCGGGTGAAATGGAACGGGAAACTGCTACACATGCCCTAGAGAATCGAATAGTTGGGACGTATTTGCTAAGAATACGCCCCAATGGGGGCGAAACACGATACGCTCTTAGTTTAAAGTAAGTTTGATTATTATTATTAAATAACTTGAAACCATTCAAAAAGTATTTTTTTTATTATGTTAGAACTTCTGACACAGTTCGACATATGCGGATATTTAAAAAAGCAATTGATAATGTGGAACAGTTTTTTTTATCCGAATCACGATTTTTCAAAAATGTTATTGATTTAGTAGAGTTTTATGAATTTACAAGTCTTAGTGAAAATTACGAAAGGTAATTTTGAAATGATTTAAATCGTTAGATAGTTTCTATAAATAATTGTGTGTGTGTGTGTGTTTTAAGATTGGAAAGAAATGCACGCCTCCAATGGCCGTATCGGCAAATAATGGCGATTGTGGAATATAATTACGAGCCGATAGATAATAATTATTTAAATGTTCCATGCGGTTCACGAATTAGGATTCTTAACAGCGATGGCGATATATCGAAATGCAAATATAGGAATCAAGTAAGTAATTCAATTAATTATTCATCCAACTTCACAGCGCACCTGTTTTAATATTATAACTTGAGTATTTTTAATTTGACTTGATTTATAAATAGGTTGGTTTATTCCCGCGACCATATTTGCATATGCTAGAAGAAGTAACACACGATTCTGATTAATGTGTAAGTACGTAATTCTAGTCAAAGAATAACAAACAAAAATGAAAACCCAAAAGTAATTTTCGAATATCGAAGTTAGGGTTCAGTGTAATATCGTTCCGAAAGCATTTATATAATAGAGTTATATTTGATCAAAGTTGTATATTTTTATTATTATTAATATTATTATTATATATAAATACATACAGTATATGTATACATAAGTTATACAGAAAACAGGTGCCATTTTGTTATTATTTTATTTAAAAACATTTCACTTATTACATTTATTAAATAATTTTTTTAAATTAGCAAAATCAGTATTATATTTGCTAAACATTATGAATAATTCATTCTCTATTTTGTGTTCGGAGTGCTCAAGATTTTAATTATGTTGTTAAATCAACGAATTTTAACCATTGTTTTTTTAATTGTCAACAATGTATATGTTGTTGTTTTTCATGAAAATTAATTGGTAAATGTGTTCAGTGAAAATGAACAAAACTCTCATCGATAACTTTTTTTTATTAATCAAATTGCACATATCTCTTAGACTAGATCTTTATTTGTTTATTTTTATTATTATATTCCAAAAGTTTTATCTATGTGCTAAACGTATTTTTAACAAAAAACCAACCGCTTTTCTGTCAATTCAAACATGTTGAAAAATGCGTTTAGATTACAATAAAAAGTATAATACATATTCGTTATGATGATATAGCGATTGCACTGGCAGTTGTATTAAGAATAATAATGTTGGGTTGAAGACGCCAACTCAAACAAAAAGGCCTAACTTTAGATAAAGAATATTAATTTATGCAATTTGAAAGCTTTTAAAAAGCACTAATAATGTATATTCGTTGTTGAAATAATCTGTACTTGTTATCACTTTATAAATGTAAATCACAAAAAGGATTAATTTCATTTTTTAAAGCAAAGTTTATAAATATTTTTCAAAGATAAAATCATTATTGTTCTGAGCTATATCACAGTATATTAAATGTTACAGATTCCAGTAAACATCTTTGATACATTTAGAAAACAAATAGTATTTTATTGGGTTGGAAACATTCAAAAGTGATGCAAATTTACTATAAATTAGATATATTTAATATTTTCAACTTAAATATGATCGAAATATAATCACGGAATAATTATTACAAATAAATTAAATATATAGTTGTTACCAACCCAAACAAAATCATCCTTTCTGATGTTTACTAGGAATAAATAAATTAAAAAATGCACGTTTTTATGGATCCATCCTTAACAAAAATAAAAAGATACGAATTTACTTGTTGATAATATAAGACTGCGTTTTTGAGAAATTTGTGCCAAAATAATATGCCCTTTTCGCCCGTTAGAACATAGAATAAAATAAACCGTACTATGGTTAAAGATAAATGATTAAATTTTATGTAATGTGCAACGATCGATAAAATGATAATCTTTTTTTTTTTTTTTATTTAAATGTTTATATAAAATGGATTAAATTGGTGCTTGCTGCTTTGCATTTTCTGAACAGAAAATGGTGTAGAGGCTATTATAGTTATTTAGTAAATTGCTCACGTTGTAATCCTCAATAATTATGATTATAATATTTATAAACAACCACACCATTATGTTGAAATAAATTGCATAAATAAAAGTTATTCATGTATTTATTATAGAAAGAAATTTGGATAGTTTAAATTGTAGATATAAGACACCATTAATATCCAATTGGTAATAATTCATCATAAACTTAAAAATGTATTTATTAATATATTTGCTCTAAAATGTATGCGTTGCTGTAGAAATACAAAATTTGTTAACGTATCGATTAGTGTGTAATATTTATTATTTATCAATGTGGTTGGCATCACTTGGCGTCCATTTAGTTTGTTTTAAAAAAACGTATAATCAATGACGTGGTTGACATGACGTGTACATAACCTACATGAATATTTTCACATCGGAATGAAAGTATTCTAATCGAAATAATAATTTTAAAACTAATTGTTAAGTTGTAACAATGGTGTTAATGACAATGATAGCTCGTGTTGTCGACGGCCTTCCGTTGGCCGCGACAATGCAAGAAGACGAACAGGTTAGATTAGCCAATTAATTCTAGTCCTAAATTAAGATTAATTCATTATTATAAAACAGTCTGGACGTAATATTTTGGATTATCAAAATCAAGCAAAAATGTTATTTCGTAAATTGGGACCACAATCTCCTCCTAGATGTACCATTGAAACCGGGCCGTTCTTATTCCAGTAATTAATGTTTAATTAAATAATATTCGTGAATGTGATGATTTTATTGTGGGTTTTCTTTCTAGTTATTTGATAGAAAACGATGTTTGTTATTTAGTTTTGTGTGAGAAAAATTATTCCAAACGCTTAGCGTATTCGTATTTAGAAGACATTGCACAAGAATTTCATGCACAATATGGTAAAAGGGTAAATATTGTTACGCGACCGTATACTTTTATCGAATTCGACACTTATATACAAAAAGCGAAAAAAGTATTTACTGATTCACGCGCCAGGAGGAACATGTCTAATATTAATAATCAACTGCAAGATGTTCAGCGAATTATGGTCCAGAATATCGATGATGTCCTACAAAGAGGAACTGTACTTTCTGGTAAGTTACAATTTGTGTGCTGAGGCTCAATCTTGTTAGGAACACTGAAATGTGAAATTAATTCATTGTTCTAATAAAGATATTTGTATGTTTTGGTAGAATTGGATACAAAGACACAAAACCTCTCAATCTTGACTCAAAAATACAAAAAAGACGCTACATTTTTGAACACGAAATCTATGTATGTGAAGGCAGCCGCAGGTTGTATCGTTGTGTTTGTATTCATTTTATATTTTTGGGTGTTGTGAACAAAATACTTTTAGACACAATCATTGCTCATCTGTCTATTATATATTGCACGGAATTGTTGCTATTCTGCGGGGTCATTTATTATTCTTGTTGATGAAAAATAAATCTATTTTTTATTCAAACTGGTGTTATGTTACATTGAACAAACAGAAAATTCAATTTGATGTTGTTATTATTATTATTATTAATAAAATCATTGGTTTATCTAATACATAGCCAATTAAATAAATTAGGATTGTTGGTGTCAAAAGAACTGAAATAAATAGAATTTTCTGTAAATAATAAAACATGTATTTGTCTGCATTACAAAAATAAATATTTATCATACTCATACTAAATGGAAATAAGATTACTATAGCGCGATTCCCCACAATAAAATAAGCTTCAGCTATGTTTCAAATCTATTGTTTATAAATCTTCATCTGATAAATTATCAGATGAATATTCAGTAATAAACAACAAATTCCTACTTTTTTTATTTAAACTACTACTACTACCTCCACTTTCCTCAGCATTCACAATTTGTGACACGTATCTTTTCGGGTCCATTTCATCCATGTCCTCCTCATCTGAATCGATAATTTCAAAATTCGCATGGTGTTTTAGTACAACATAAACCGTTGGAAACTCTATTACGGTTTTATTTTTTAAGTTTTCTTTTAAACTAAAACTGGAATCTAAGCAATAATACTTATTGAATTTGGTTTCAGATTTAAAGTAAAAATTGACCCCATTTAGACCGATTGATTGATAAAATTTTAGGTGTTCATTCTTGTAAGTTACTGGGTTTAGAAATTTGTGGATTATACTCGATAGTTTTTGATTTTCATCACAATTTTCTTCGGTTATTTTAAAATTATCCGCGTTTTGAAATATAAATTCAATTTTCCAGTAGACAATTTTTGTTTTGTAATTAAGCTTTGTTGTGTTCAATTTGTGTCGTTCGAAATTTGCTGGTAAATATTTGATTATTGTTTGTCGTTCGTTTAAAGCCACTTTTAGTAAATGTAGATGCTGAAATTCAAAATATAATACAAATAAACATTTAGAGTGGACTAATTCCCAAAATAACTAACTCGAGGTAAATCTTTATTAATTCGTGTAAATTTTAATGTATCGTCCTTCTTCATCGTTTCAACAGATCTGGTTATATTCTCCAACATTCGATAATCACTCAACAAATCCAAATTAGTGAATTTAGACATTGGAACATACTTAGTTTGATCCCTAATCCCATCACAATCTAATTCTTTTTTATGGATAGTTACACATTTTAGCGTACACGTTTTTACCTCACATTTTGGACAAGTATATTTCGCTGACTTAGCACCACATACTTCGCATTCGCCTAATCTGTAATAAAGTAATTTAATTGTTGCAAACACAAATTATAAATTATTATACCTTTCGTTTATTGTTGTCATTTTTAAACATATGATTGATAATTGACAAATTTAAAGCTTATATTGAGTTGGCATGACTGATTCAGGACAAAGTCGAAAAGCGAATCTTAAAGCGCGAATTTATATATATATTTTTTTTTTTTTGATAAAATCAAGCTTTTTACAGTTAGAGATAAGCAAATTTTATATAAATCTAGAAAATAATTTAAAGTTATGGAAGTAAGTTTGTTGGAATTATAAACATATTAAAAATCGTCTTAAAATGTTTTAATTTTATGAAACCAGAAATATTTGTTGGTGTAAAGCTGACTTTGGCTGACTTTTCAGCAGCCATAAATACATCTTTTTTAATATAATTTTAATGAATTCTTTGTTAAGATATAAGGCATAGTTTGTTGGTTTAGATTGTTGGATTGTAAAATGTATAGAAAGGGTTTGAATATGTGATAATTATAGTAATCAAGGTCATTTTGTGCTGTGACGGTAGGTAAAGTTTGTGAATTTTCATTGTTTGATCAACGTTTTTTTTTCTACCTCATTTTTGCATTAATGTGGCGATGATGAATATTTCTATTTATAAATTACTAAGTACAGCTGCTATGGCAGGTCAAGTACTTTATACGCAAATTAATATAATAAAATAGTAAAGTAATTCTTAATTTTAGATTTGACAAAACTAGTGTTGGCATAATGCTGAAATCTTTAAATCTCCACAACAAAATATTGACAACGCTATCAACTACACTGCCCGACGACAGACCAATTACGTCAATACAGGTAATTTTATTTGATCAATATTGTTATTCGAGAATTTTCCTTCACTAACCGCCTATTTAGATTGTAGAATCTATAGATAAATGTCCCAAAGGCTTTATCCCAATTAGTAAAAGTTACGATCAAGATCAAGACGCGGATTTGTGGCGTGAACCGTCGTTTTTAAAACGAAAATCAGGACGTTATTTGTGTCTCTCGAAAAGTGAGGGTATCCCGAATTTTGTAGTGCAAGAAATAGCGATTTTAAACGAAAAAGGAGTGCCACCCGAAGGGTATAGTTTACTTAATCGTACCGCGGATACTGAACAAAAGGCTTGGCGTAAAAAACAATTGTGCTATCGTTTAGTAAGGTGTAGTTTAGGAGTTAGAGCTATCACTGATATCATTGTTTGTAGTCGCCTTAAAAAAGCTCCGGCAGGATTCACGTTTGCCGGGTAAGTTATCATTTTAAGCGTAGTAGACTTCTCTTTCGGATTGTAATTAATATATTTCTAACTTGTTTATTCTTTGATTAAAAGCGAAATAAATGGAATGACCATTTGTTACAAAATGGGCAACGTACAAGATACTGTAAATCATTCTGACGCAAACGGTCAATCACCAAAAACCCCTAACGACAGCTCTTTTCCTCATGCCCGTTCGCCACCGGAAAGGCCTCCAAGGCCGAGTCCAATGGTGCCACAAGGCGCGTGCCCTTACCCCAGACTGCCGGACGGGGGCGACCATGATTACGAGGTGTTATTACCGAATTACACGCCTAGTAGACCAGCGCCCCAACCACCTGCCGGGAATAATAAGAACTACAGCACCTTAGCTGTTTGCCAAGGCCTGGAAGGGATTCCTTTCCAGCTCAGTACCAAGTTTTCATCGAATTCACGTGAAACGGTAAGTATCAATAATAAATCTGTACACAAATGACATACGTACTTATTTTTGAACATGTATTGATGTAGTCTCAATTGCCTGTGATCAAATCCCGAACAATGAACCAGCTCATGAAAGATTATAGTTACGATTTTAGTGTTGAACGACAAAGTTAAAGACTGATCACTTACACTATGCCTATCAGTTACATAACCAATTAAAATTAATCATTGTATTCGTCAAAAATTTTATTATAATTAAACGTATTAAGGGGTAAGAATATAAGGTAAAACTGAGTCTTTCGATGGCAATCTGACGTTTAGTAAAAAAAACATATAATCGCTGATGGATATTTCCAGATAATTCATCAAATGTGTTTTCTTGATCTACCTTCCCCCCAACCTAAACTTTGCCCTGGCTTAAGGGGCAAATCCCTTCGTAGGGTATGCTTTTCTATGTATTTCGTTGCAGCTGTCAGATTGCCATCGAAAGACTCAGTTTAACCGAATATAATTTTAACATTTAAATATATATATATATATATATATATATATATATATATATATATAAATATATATAAATAAATATACATATATGTTATTGTGAACATTTTTGTGTTAGAATCTATTTTAGCATGCCATTATACAAGTTATCATTGCTAGATTTATAATAGAAATGTTGATATTAAAACAAATGATTAGTGGAAACCGAAAGGTCATTCTATACTTGAAAAGTGTAACAAGAATATACGATAAGTTAAAATATATTTATTATTTGTAACTGTTAATAAGTTGATTGTTTTTAGTGCCAATATTTTTATAATACTATGAAATACAATTTAATATACTAACATAACATTCTTATTTCAACAAAAATAATACAAAATATTAAATATTATTTAAAAAGATCTTTGTATATACATACATACATCAATCCTTGGACCACAAAAGTAATAGAATAACATCGGTTTAATATGTTAATTACAATAACACGTAATCAACAACTCGCCCTACTCGATTTTCGGAAATTCGTTTTGTATGCCGTAAAATTGTTAAAATATTCAAGCTTTGTTTGTCCAGAAGAGTTTTTCCTTGTAGAGCAGCTATATCCAATTCTCTAACAAAATGTTTACCTATAAAAAACAAAATTAAAATAAACATTTAATCTCTTTTTTTATACGGGAATTCCTTTTCGATATATAATTAGGTTAGCAACCCTGAAATTATACTTTCTGCACACAGAACCCAGTTTTTATCAGTGTTAGAAAAAAAGCCCTCTAAAATGATTCGATTACTTTAAGTTTATACTTGCCCTTAGTTGCGACGGTTTCTTGCGCTTTATACTCGCGAAACATATACAAATCATGTCCTTTCAATTTGCATTTCGGTTTCGATAATAATTGATACTTTTTACTCGCCGCCTCATTAAACAAATCGACAAATCGATTGATAGTGTTTAGATTCATTCGTCGTACCATATATCTGAATTAAATATACACATATATATTAAGTTGACCACACTGGCTTTCAGGAAATATCTTCCAAAATCCTTTAGGTCCTGAAACTTACTTGGGAATAAGTTTATATTCTTCCTCAGTACAATGCTCAATTTCCAAAAACAGAATTTGTAACGACTTAGGTTTTAAGTCATATTTATTTGAGTTTTCAATAACCGGCGTATACTCATAACTAGAACTACTTGTTTGTAAAGGCTCCTCTACACATACAGCATTCAGAGGCTCAGCATCAGATGACGGAGTTTCTCCTGTTAAACCATGTTGCAATACAATTGCGTCTACAACTTCTAATCGTTTATAAACTTCTTTCAATTGTACTTGTAATGCCTAAAATTACCGGTTTTTAATTTTAAATTCATTCCATTATAGATGTTAAATCACTTTTATATCTGAGCATAGATGTTTTTGTTTTGTAGTAGCACCTTTTAGATGATTATATTTCGTTATTATTCGTTTTAAATCAAATTGTTTTGATAGTTTTAATAAAGTTTCTGGTTGGCATTTTTGTAACGACATAAGTTGTAAAACTGATTGTACGTTAGTTAATTTTAGCACTTGTGTATCAATTATATTGTTTACAGAAGTATAGTTACTCATCTTTATTATTATTATCATAACATTCAAAAACGGTTAATATTTGAATCAGGGCCTGTCGACTCTATAGGGCACAAATGATTGACATTTTTATGACCCCTATGTTCGGTGAACAACCGCTCCCGAACATTTTTAGCGCTAGAGTCGCCTCATGAGTTGGCCTCTCAGCGACGTCACTCGTGAACTCTGACGTAAGCATCACTCGAGTTTACTCGTGCTTGTTTGAATTTATTTTGACAACTAGTCTTGTCAAATTATAAAAAATATCTCAGAGGTAGCCAAAGCATACAAGATATTTATATAATAATAATAATTTCATTATTATTAATCCACAATAACAAATAGTATTATGCAATATTTCGTTTAATTTGTAGACAATTTTTTTATAGGATTAGTTTTTTATTAGGGTGCGGACTGTTAACTTGGTTTTTAATTAATTCCGCGAGAACCACAAGCTCCAGAGTGCTCTCTCCAGCTCTCTCGCGGTTTCGCACTTGATATGGACCAGTATGGACCCTAGCTATTAAAAATTAGTGATAGCAAATTCGCGAATCGCAGCGAAAAAGTTTTTTACGCACAAAAAAACAGAAGGCTACTTTAGTTGGTATTACTGTAAAGATTTAACCTAAATAAATTTGACAGCTTTTATATTTATTTTTATCGTATTTAGGTAAAATAAATACGGATTCAAGATGATGAACCCACAGAGTACATTTGGGATCCAAAGTACAGCTGGGGCTGTTCCTGTTCGAAATGAAAAAGGTATATTTAATTCAACAACAATCAAGTTCGTTTTATGCTTACTCTACCACATCCATATCATCTTATTTGCCAATAAATATAAAACTTGATGGTGTCCTAAACAGGTGAAGTCTCAATGCAAAAAGTCAAAGTTCATCGTTATGTGTCGGGTAAACGTCCAGACTACGCCCCACACGAATCCTCCGGATCCGAATCGGATGTGGAAGATTTCATGGACCGCCGTTCAAAACTCAATCATAGTAGCAAATCCCATCAAAAATCGCCTGAACACATGTCTTTGGAAAATGAAATCGACGATCCACGACTTCGTCGGCTCAAATCAAACATCGTCGATTCGGATACAGAAATTAGAACCGAACGCCATCGTCGCATCCATGAACCAGAGATCATGGAAACATCAGACGAAGAGGAAAGTGATCGAGAGGACCAGAAACACATGATTGAAGCCCCGGAAGACGAAGAAAGCGAAGCAGAATTAAGCGACACTGAAATAGAACGCCGACGTGAAATGCTCCGACAACGGATGATGACCAAACGGGACGAAGAAGAAGTACTAGACAAAGAAGATGAAGGAAAATCCAGCGCAGAATCTTCTGAATCATCAGAATACGAAGAATATTCTGACTCGGAAGAAGAAACAGGGCCTAGATTAAAACCAGTGTTCGTCCGGAAACGAGATCGAATTACTGTTATAGAGAAAGAGAAGGAAGTGTTGAAAGCGAAGCAGGTTGAGATTGAGCAACATAAACAAGTTGAAGAACGACGGAGGCAGACGTTGCGAATGGTTGAGGATTCGATACGAAAAGAACAAGCGCCGAAGAAAGAAGATAATGAACCGCATTTGAATGATGTGTGCACGGATGACGAGAATGATGAAGTGGAATATGAAGCGTGGAAGTTGCGAGAATTAAAGAGGATAAAAAGAGATCGAGAGGAAAAAGAACAGTACGTTTTATTGTTTGATTTGAAAAGTGGCTTTAATGTATTTTCTTTTACAGATTGGAACGCGAACGTATTGAAATCGAACGTCTCCGCACCTTAACAGAAGAAGAACGGCGTCTGGAGTTGCGCCTCAACCCTAAAACGGTCACCAACAAAGCCATCAAGGGCAAGTACAAGTTCCTGCAGAAATATTACCATCGCGGTGCGTTCTATCTCGAGAAAGATGACACCGTGTACAAGCGAGATTTCTCGCAAGCCACTCTTGATGACCACTTCGACAAGACTATTCTACCGAAGGTCATGCAAGTCAAGAACTTCGGTCGATCGGGTCGTACGAAATACACACATTTGGTGGACCAAGACACGACCCAATTTGACTCGCCGTGGGTCAGTGAGACTTCACAAAACCTGAAGTTTCATAATAATCAGGCCGGGGGTATGAAGCAAGTATTTGATAGGCCTTCATTGAAAAAACGGAAACAATAGATAAGTTGTTGCCATTTATTAAGTTACTAATTATATATATTGGCGCAGTGCAGAATGAATGGAGACATAGAGGAAAACTAACGTAATTTTTTTAAAATTAATTCTTACTTATTTGTATAGTATGTTTAACATTAAATAAGTGTCATCAAAGGTATAGTTAATAAATTTTATTTTCGATTTATCGTGAAATACTCGATCTACTTGATACGCAAGCATTTATGTATGGAAACAGATAAATATATGATCCTCTTTGTGGTATAATAGTAAGATATATATTTCTTAATCATAAACAAATAGAATCTAAAAAATCAATATTTATAATGGTATTATTTATAACAATATACGAGGGTGGTCTGAAAAGTTTCCGACCTAACAAAGATACAAGACATTTTTTCAGATTTCTTATTTTTCAACATAGTCTCCTTGTAACTCTACACACTTCTCCCAGCGAAGGTGATTGCCTCTTCATTTGACGAAAATCTCTGTCCTCCGAGCGCTATTTTTAGATGAGGGAACAAAAAGAAGTCCCTTGTGGCTAGATCTGGTGAGTAAGGCAGATGGTCAAGCAGTTCAAACCGTAATTCGTGGATTTTCGCCATGGCAACCGCTGAGGTGTGACACGTTTTTGGTCTAACGTAAGCAAACGCGGCACCCAACGCGCGGACAGCTTTCTCATGTCTAAATGTTGATTTAATATGTGACAAACACGTTCTTTTGACATGTTCATAACCTCTGCTATCTTTCTCACTTTAATTCGGCGGTCGTCTAGCACCATTTCGTGAAGTAGTTGCAGTTTTGGACGTCCCGAACGTTCATCGTCTCCCAAGCTCTTACGGCCACGTTTAAATTCAGCTGCCCAAAATTTCACTGTGGTAAATGATGGTGCAGAGTCCCCATACACAGAATCCAACTCATCTTTGATTTGCGTAGGCGTATTGCCTTTCAAAAACAAATATTTGATGACAGCTCGATACTCGATTTTGTCCATTTTCATAAAAACACTCACTCAAACGACTGTTACATAACAACTGCGCGTCCAAAATGGCTGAAACTTTGGTGAGTAACTGTCAACAGATGAACAACGAAATTCCCTAGCTTTTATTTACGAGTGCTGCTATCTTCATGTTGAGGTCGGAAACTTTTCAGCCCACCCACGTACATATAACATGAATGAATTTGTTCTGTTTTGTTTATAAAATTTAATATTATACGAGGGTCGTTCGGAAAGTCCTCTGCCTGACAAAGAAAACACAAGATTTTTGAGAATGTTTTGCGTGTAATGGTGAATCCATGTTTCGTCTACTGTTATAAAACGTAGAAGAAACTCGGCGCAATCGAAACACTCTTGAAAAGTGTTCATTCGAACACGGCAAATGACAAAACTTATTTGTTTTACTCGATCGCAACTAACAAGCAAGCAACTAAACGATCATACTTGCGCTATCTCTTTGTCAGGCCGAGAACTTTCCGAACGACTCTCGTAAATTAAAAATATAGAGTATCAACTGCCCCTACTACCTAATAAATTAAAAATAATTTATCTTAAAATAAAAAGAACCTGTTGGTTCGTTTTAGTCCAAGATAAATCAATTTCAATTTCCAATCAGCCATTAATTAAGCGTAAGGCGAGCTTGGCAGCGGCTCTTCTGGCTTGTTGTTTGTTGTCGCCAAATCCATGAACTTCTTGTCTTCGCCCGTTGACCATCACCGTACAGCTTACTATGGCGATGCCATCAGCTTGCATATGAACAGGACTAAACAGGATATTTAAATAAATAATAGTTTTAACATATTTAAAAGACACCGTTTTTATAGTGTCTGATAAAATTAAACTTGCCCAAATTCAGGAGCGGCTCCGACATTTTCATGTAGCATTCGGACCGGATTTTTCGGAACATTTCGACGGAACGATTCAATTTCGCTCCACATTAATTTATGGAAGACCAACCAGGTTGCTTGGAGATCCATTCCTGTGTCTAAGAAGACAGCTCCAGCCAGAGATTCAAATAAGTCGCCCAAAACTTTTGGTACATGAATGATTTCTGCTAGATACAATGGTGGGTTTTCGATTAAAATCAATACCTCTTCGTCAATGATAAAGTCCCGTTCTTCTTGAAATTTGACAAATTTGTCAATAACATCCATCAGCTTGGTGCTGCTGCATTTCAAATGTTTGTTAATCCCATATTTAACAACTAAACTTGCAAACGTAACGTTGTTAACTAACGCTGAACGTAAATCCGTCAGTTGGCCAGGTGTCAAATTATCGGACACTTCATAGATGTGACAAGTTATCAAAAAATCCAAAACCGCATCACCCAAAAATTCTAACCGCTGGTAACAATCCGTTACCCGGTTAGCGGCGAACGATGCATGCGTCAACGCCTGCAACAAATATGCCCGATTGCGGAATGAGTACCCCAAATGTTCCTCCAACTTCTCATAATTACAAATGTGATAGTCAATTTGTTGATTCGTGATCGACGGATGGATGACTGGATTTGGTGGCACATGATTGAATAGTTGAATTATATTTTGATCTTTCGGGATTATTCCCAGGTAATTCAGCATGGACAATCCTCCAATGATACCGTTCGACTGCAAATAAGCGCCTATAAGCGCTTCAGTGCAGTCGCTTACTGTTTTATCTGCCAAATTCTGGTAGCCTAAAAATCTGCTCATTGTCGATACTGACTCAACCTTTTCGTCTGTCAGTTGAAATGCGGCAATTGTATCGTTGATTGCATCCACAGCGTCTGTTGTTAAATTGCCGGACAATTGTTCCTCCAATGTCATTCCGAATTCAAATAATTTATTAACGGATATTTTTTCGCCATTAATATTCGATTTTAAAAGTTCTGGAACGCAATAAGATGGCGGTAGCCAATCAGTGGCCGGAGAGAAGTCGCTTATCTTCATATAGCCCCCTAAGTTGTGTTTTAGGCCGCAATAAAGTAGATTTTGGTTTCCAATAATTTTGCTTTTTAGATTAGTCAGCCGGCCTTCATTGAACTGGGGATATTTAAACAACAAATACATTGAAACGCTCAATTTTAAGAATGAATCCCCTAAAGTTTCGAGACGTTCTAAATTGACGATGTCATTCGCTTTTGTAGACATTAAACATTGGAAAATAGCATTTAATTGGGGACCCATTACGTTCACTTTCTGTTGTAGCATTAAAATAGGCCGTTTCACGTACGCTTGTTCCAGAGTAATCGCTGGAAACTTACTTTTGGCTTTGTGTATTTGAATTTCTTCATAGTGCAGTTTGGTCGAAACGAAACGCTCATAATCCTCAATTTCTATTTTTGTGACGGTGTCAATATTACGTTCAATATCTGTTGGTTCCTGTTCGTCTTTCCACGGATACATTCGCTCGCGCATTTTGGCAGAATAATCTTTATTCGTTGGAGGACGCGGTGCAGCTGGAGGAAGAGCTGCCGCCGCTGTTGTTGTTGCATCAGTAGCAATCGGCCATTGTTGGACCGGCTGGATTTTTTTCTCTTCTTGGTGCATAACACGTGGATCTACTACAAGAGGATCCCAGTGTTTACTTTCTGGTAGCTGCACCTTACCTAAACCGGTTGTGGCAATGATGTCTCGACGAAGACATTCGGCACGAAGCAAGCACATCACCTAAAGTGTGCATATATATATATACATAGGTACATGAAACTTTTTACACAACATAATATGTATATATTTTTCAAATTCTATTACTGCTTTATAAAGTACTTACCCTATGAATGACTGAAGGTAGACAAGTTGCCTTATACCATAATGACCCTGGAAATTGTTGTACAACACACATTTCAGGTATCAGATGTTCTTCGCTGTCTTCTTGCATCACTTGTTTATTTCTTTTGCCATGTAAAGTTGTTGAACGCGGAAGTAAACAATTCTTACGTTGCGAGATTCCTTTTACAAGCAACAACGGCTGTGATGGATTCCGAATTGTCATGGAATATTTACTTTTGTAATAATCTGCATACGTTTCAAAATCATAACTTGGAAAGTTACTTAACGCATTGAGATCTGTGCAGACTTTAGTTACGAGATATTGCTATAAAAGTTCAGTAAAATATGATTATTTTAATTTTAAAAGCCACAGCCATTCAACTCACCACATCATTCATCCGATACCACGGACATACAACCTTTCCAAAATGTGATTCCTCTGTGACGGTCAGACTCATAATCGCTTGAATCTCCGGTTCCAAAATCCGAACTAACTGGGTGTTTTCACGAGCTAGCTGTAAATCAATTGTCCAACCAGCTTCTGACTTCCGTATAGGTACACTCAACATCATAACGGCTTCACTTGTATTATCGTAAATAAGAAAATCATGAACGATTCGCAACAAATCGTGAAAAACAAAATGATTGAAGCGTCTCAGATCGGCGATCTCAGCATCGTTGAATTCTACTTGAGCGTAGTTAGTATCGATGTGAATTGAGAGCTCGCCAGCTGATAGGTAGAGAGGAAAATCACACACTTCGGGAATCGGATTAAAGGTTAAAAGAGCGAAGCCTAAATCGGATTTGTTTATTAAATCATTTTGTGTCATTAAATTTATTGCTTTATCGGACTCTATCGTGTACTTTGCAGTCATAATGATTGGATGTAAATAGTAGTTTTTTATAGTTGGAGGTTTGATCAAACAATCTGGAATCTAAAATGAAACTGCTAAAGTACTGTTTCTCTACCTGAAAAATGAAGTCATACTTTAATCTTGTATTGCCGAACACACTTCTTCGTCCCTGATTTCGATTTTTTCTTTTTCTTCCCATCAACAGCATCATCTTCATCTTTATTATTACCATCATCATCATTTGTTTCGTGCAACCAATGCGTGAATAAATAATCAAATTCTTCTTCTTCTTCCGCCTCGTTCTTTGGCAACAAACGATTATTTAATTCTCCAATTTGATGTAGCAATTTGCAAGCTTCCAATGCGGCCGTACGTTTAGCGGCGAGTTTTGTAGGCATTGGAGGTCCCTAATTAAAATGTAATTTATTTTTTTTAGTTTAGATACTTGTAATGGAATAGAATAATTATCACACCTCAATTGGGTCCCTAATTGGGCAAATTATAGGCAATTCTATGGTGACAACGAACATGTTCTCTATTTCTTCGATAAGGATCAACGGGGCAAGTTGTGAATAATTGTCGCGCGTTATTGATTGGCAATAGCGATTTAAGAGGGAAATCGCGTTGACAGCCGCCACCTGCGCTGAATCGGGACCGTCCACGTAGTATGGTGGTACATCCTGGTCTTCGTATAATTTATTTTGAATTTCACGCTTGTTGGGAATACGTCGCATATCGGTTTTTCCAACCAAATACTACAATTAGATAAATAAATAAAACACCGTGTGTTCCAATGATAAAAGTTACATCACTTACATTTTGGAGCAACTCCTCAATTTTCTGGTACATCCTATAACTCGAAATAAATTTCGGATGATCCACTTGCGGCACAAGCATGATATACTGGCTATCTCCACTCCTAGCCCTACCTTTGGACTGAATATATGATCGGTAGTCCATCGGCCGATCAAATTTAACAACCAATGTGCAACGCGGGATATCAACTCCTTCCTCGACCACATTTGACGCGATCAACAAATTTATCTCACCTTTATGGAAGCTAGACACAATTCTCTTATTGGTTTTCGAGGAAAAATGCGATTCGCGCGTGTTCCGATCGCCCGCGGCCGCGTTGAAACCGACCATAAAGTCAGTACGGATGAAACTAAACTCTGGTGATTCGGCTAACGCTTTAATGACGTAATAGAGGATTTTCGCTGTGAAGCGCTGCTTAACGAACACAATACCGGACAGGTCAAGGCTTCTTTTATTAGCGTCCCGCAGTACTTCTATCAATGTTAACACTTTGTGGGAACTAAACTTGTATACACGATCAATTGTGACAAAGCCCTCCATTGCGTGGCTGAATACTTTCTTAATTGCCGACAAACCAGTTTCAGTTATCGCTAAAATAGTAGCGAGATTCGGATCATCTACGTGCCGTTTCATGCGTTCGATTTCGATAAGACAAGCGAGACTAGCTTTCCAGGCGCCGAAAATGCCGAACATTTCAATGTGTATTAGAAAATTGTTTAACAATTTTATTATTATTTTTGTTTCGTTTTTAGCCTCGTTCATTAAAGAGTAATTGCCAGTTACTTTCGGCTTGGGAACGTCTTTTTTCAGCTTGATCATCGATAAATCTTTAATTAAGCAGTTTAATCTGAGAACCGCGTACTCTTGGACTTGACAAGGTTGCTTGTTATCAAACGAAATGATACGTTCTTGTGGGTTGGTTGAGTATCTAAATGATCATTCATTCGAAATCAACCTGTGTGATTTTGTTCAAGAAAAGCAGTGGCTAGAAACTTACCCAATCACTTGAGCCATCTCTCGAACAGTCGCCACTTTACTGTGAAACGTCGTTTCCAAACTGAGGACTTCTTTTTGGACTTTTTCCAATGAACAATTTCCGTTTAGTAGCGTAGCTGTAAGACCTAGAACACGAGGCTGTTTCTCCGGTTTTAAATTCACAAATAATTGCATTAATTGCCGCATTGGTTGGTCGTTAACAGCTTGGTGACATTCATCGAATATTAACAAATTTACGTCTTCCAAATCTGTAATATTTATTGTAAACTGTAATATTTATTGTAAAGAGTCTATCCCAACACTTACTAAAATATCCATGGCGAAGAATGTCTAAAAAGATTTGAGATGTAAAAACAATTATCTGATACTTTGCAAGTTCGGTAATCCATTGATCTTTGTTCCAAAAATCAACATTTTGATCGCCTGAAAATTTCCCTACTTCATAATCTGTGTGCCGCGATAATGTCGAATGATGTTGTTCCACAAGTGGCACGGTGTTCACAAGGAAAATTGTTTTCTTTTTTAATCTAATACAAAATATAACTATAATATACAAGGAAGGAAAACATACTATATATTTAATTTGCGTGGATGCCAGCCATATTTATTACCATCATTTTAGTTAGATTTTTATTATTAAATTAACAACACATCCTATTTCAACTTGAGCAAAATAAGTATTATGGGTAAAAGTGAGTCTTTCGTTGGCAATCGGACGTTTAGTAAAAAAAACATATAATCGCTGATGGATATTTCCAGATAATTCATCGAATGTGTTTTCTTGATCTGCTCCCCCCCCAAACTTAAACTTTGTCCTGGCTTAAGGGGCAAATCCCTTCGTAGGGTATGCTTTCTATGTATTTTATTGCAACTGTCAGATTGCCAACGAAAGACTGACTTTAACCGTATTATGTATGTTTACTAAACGCAACATAAAATAGAACTACAATGTATTTATTTTCTATTTGTCTGCTGCTCATATATGTATTTACTAGAAAATGTTCAAACTTACTTAACAATATCATTCGAGAGACGATTAATCACCATAACGGCGATATACGTTTTACCCGATCCGGTGGGCAAATAAATGATCGTGTTGTTTTTGACAGCGGCTTCCGTGATTTGTATTTGATACAAACGTGGAGCGAAATCATCCTTCACGTTTTCGGACTCGTCCATGTTGTCTATTTCTTTAGAAACAATTTATTAATAACAATATAAGAAAAAGGGGGCTCCCACAATTTTATGCATGCCTTCAAATAACCTCAAATAAGAACTTTGGCCTTAATAATCTATTTTTTTCAAACAATTTATTTCTTATTAAATAAATCCCATCTTACCCATTTTAATATATAACACTTAAGAAAATCAACAAAAAAAAAAAAAAACGACAGCAAATTGCCACACCTTAACTTCGTCGGTGGTGAAGCGTTATCACTAGCAAGCATCAAACACCTTTTATTACATTGGCGTGTCGTGTTGCAAAACTGCATATATATGATGCAAATATATGAAATTTACCTTTATAAACAATCTCACCTTTAATGTTAATAAGAAAGCAGTTACGGTAATTGTAAAAAATTCACACATAAAACCAAAGCAAGTATTCTGTTTAGTATTTTATGCTGATAACTAAAATTATAAACGATGATAATAATTGACTCATACACGAACAAAGACTGGTGATAATGTGAGAGCAGTATAAAGCTTATTATTGACTGCATCATAGAAAAGGCCACGTCAGTGTTTTAAAAATAACTATTGGAATTAGGGGGTTCCCCAATTTGTCCAAAAAGAAAATAGACATAGTACAAAAAAAAAACACCAAAGCTATTGCCTCAACAATCTCATAAAATAAACAATCAAATAAAATTATAAATATATTTTCTACATAAAATACAAAATAGCCTAATGACTTGGTATAAATAAATAATATCAAAACTTAAAATAACGCATTATTATTGTTTTGCTAAAATATAAAATTGCACGACGGCCATTTTCAGTATTATTGTAATTAATTAATTAGACATACATACATACATTACTAAAATAATTTAAAAATATTATAGTTCCGTTGTTTCAAGTTTGCGATGATATACTGGAGGTTGTAAAGTTTGGTAAACATTTTGAGCACAATTTGGACCATTTTGATCATTATTACACTGTGATTCATTCCCAGAACTAACCACATTCTCATCCAACGAATCCAGTTCGGATCCTTGACTTAAGAATCATACATTTTTGAATAACATCATTTCATAATTAAAAATCTACTTATACTACATACCTAAAATCATCTGCATGTTTATACCATTCGTTTTCGTACGCCTGTAACCAAATCGGATTACTTCCTTCAACACTGTGTTTATTAGTGTTCGGAACACGCCCGCTAAGACCACTTAATCCTCTTCCCCCTAAATCCGAACCTGCAGACACTACACAAACATAAAATTCATAAATCATAGACAAGTACCAATTTATAAATATTCTTACCATACGCTGTTGTTGTAGCAGCTTTTAATTTTCTTTGGTACGTTTGGCGTTGGGAAACACACAAAGCTAAACACAGCATTAGCAACATCGCTAAAAATAATGATGCAGCCGTCAACCAGACAGTTGTATTGTTACTAGTTGCGATGCCAAGTGCTTGAGGACCACCGGCTTGAGTGTCCAATACATTAAATTCCTGTAAATCAAACGCATAAGAAACCAGATATCTAGACAATTAAAAGGAGTGCGTTTGCTACTTTGAACAGTCCATCCAGTTTCTCCGTGTTTTGATCTACTAATTTCAAAACATCCGCAACTTCTAAAATCGAATGATCATGTTTGTCAACCAAATGTAGATATAGATCAGTTCGGGTTTTGTCGATTGATCCATCGTAGTTGACGTGAACGCGAAATTCGTCGACGTTCACTATTGCGCCGGTTACATTACCTAAAATTCTATCAAAAGCGATGTTAAAAATTAATTATTTATAATATAGTAAATGCTGAATATTTACTCTCTAAACGAATCAATCCGATGCCTCAACTCAGGCGAGTGCTGTCGCAGAACGAAACGTACTCTTTGGTCCTCTCGAAGTAAATAAATAAATACTCTAGCCTCATCTTTCAGTCCTCCTGTATCATTCGCCAATACCTTTAAAATTAATCGTTATTTTGGAAACCACTAACTACTAGAATATTTATAGATTACCAAAAAATCAAAATATCCTTTCATCCCTTGTTGTGGATCAAAATTCAAGGTAATCGCACCAGTTTCGCGATCCACCAAAAATGGAGATCGCTGTAAATTATCCAAACCTTCAGTGAGTGTCATCTGCACATTTCCTACCAGATAATAACAGATCTCCGCATTGAGCCCTTCATCTGGATCTTCCGCCTGCAATACAACTTCATTTATACTACGCAGAGGAGAATGAGGAAGACTTAAATTACTTTAACGTTCATGAATTCATGGCCAAAAGACGCGCCGGTGCTGACGCCACCAGTGAATATTCGATGTAGAAATTTAGGAGCATTATCGTTTACATCGATTACGTTTATGTTTACTTTCAATAACGTGTCGTCGGTTGAATCGAAGAAACTTTGATTTGCGGGAAGGTTTACACAATCTTCCGACGCTTTGATTAGAATTAGATGTTTAGGTTGTTCCTCCCTGTCTAGTTGAGAAGTGATCTAGAAATGTTATTGAATTTTTACAAACTTCAGTAAATCGGTCTATGTGCAGTTATAAAAAACTTACAGATAATTCATGCGTGTTTTGATTCAAATAAAACAATTCGAACTCATTCCCACCGACAATATAGTAACAAATTGGTGGCAGCGGCCCTTCAAATTCCAATTCGTCCCTATCTACAGTTTTCGGTAGCAAACGCCTCTCAATACCTGGTAATTCATTCTCTGAAAAGCAACACATATAGTATTTTCATATACAAATTAATTTATATATCGAATTTAATAAAAATAAAATTAAGACGAACCTGTAAAATTAATCGATATTTGATCAAACACAAACTGTGGTTGATAATCGTTGATGTTTGAAACATAAATCGTAAGATCTAGATCGGAACTGAGAGGTGTTGGTGTACCTAGATCGTACGCTTCGATCCGGATCTAAAATTATTTATAGTAAATATCGAGAGGGTTACTATGTAGAATTGAGTATTACATCAAATATTTTTTGTTTTGTTCGGTTTAGGGGTTGTCGAAGTTCTAAAACCCCTGAAACTGGTTGTAAATTGAAGGCACGCCAATGGCCTGCGGGGTCAGCCTTTAGGCGGTAACGTACGGCCCCGTTCGAACCAACGTCGTCGTCTTCAGCGGTTATTTGCACCAGGGCACTACCAACTGTTGCATTCTGGATACGAAAATTGCGATTCAAATTAGAGTTACCTACATTTTATATGGTAATACATTTAGTATATTTGAATAATATCGTTAGAAGATTAGAATTACAATTATAAGTGTCATCACTTTGTTAAATGTTTGTTGTATTACCTCTGGAACTCGAAGAGTAGTATTATGCGGAGGACTAATAAATACGGGAGGATGATCATTGAAATCTGCCACACAAACATTCAAAGTAGCTTCGCTGACGAAATGTGGACTTCCTAAATCTTCCGCGTGGATTGCCAATGAATAATTACCATGCAACCCTTTCAGGGAGCGTAGGGCAAACAGCTCTGCTGACCAATCATCTGTTTGTTCCAAAATAAACAATCCTAAACCGCAAAACAATTCATAATTAAATAAAATGACTGCAATCCTAACACAAGCTGTTTGTTTTTAAAATTTTAGTAACACAACTGGTGATTTTAGACAATAATATATTATAGGTACCTAAATGATTTCCAGAAACAATGTCCATGATGACTCGGCCGTTTGGAGTATCCGGATCATCCGGATCGGTGACGTGGATAAAAGTAATGGGTGCGTGTTGTTCGTGAAATTCGGTTATAGTTACACAACCGGGCGATAAGAGAATTTGTGGCGCGTTGTCGTTTGCATCAAGGATTGTTACACTTTAAAACCAAATAACGTCTTTATTTAGTGATACGTTGTAAAATGGAATTTTTATTCACTTACTTGATTTGTTTGAACGCATTTCGACTCTCTCCACTACTGAAACCAAATTGATAATTATCCCAAGCTTCCACCACTAACAGATACGAAGATCTGGTCTCACGATCTAATTCTGCAGCCACTTTTAAAATTCCTGTTTCTGGATCTAAGTTGAACATTCCCTAAATACAAAAGAAACAAAATAGTTATAAACTTAAACATAATTCAGAGTAGTTACATGAATCAGGTATAAAGTTTACATAGACATATTTTCTATTCCATTTGAATTCAGACACTGATTAGATTTCGTAAATATTTTACCTGCGATGAAACTCTATCCAGCAAGTAAGTAATCCTTCCATACTCTCCAGAATCGGCATCGCGAGCTTCTAGAACAGCAACTTGTTGTCCAACACCGATATCTTCAACAATCGTCAGTGACCGAGGTTCCGGCAAAAAAAACGGATTGTTATCATTCTCGTCCAAGACTTGGATAAACAATTCAACTCTGCTGTATCGTGGAGGAACTCCTGAATCTGTAGCACGCACTGTTAGGTTCAACCACACGAATTGTTCGTGGTCAATCTTGTTGGCGACAACCAGATCGCCAGTGTCCACATCCAAATGAAGCATTTCTGTAACTTCTGCAGGTCCTTCCAACGCGTATGTAATCGTTCTGTTCTTGTCTGCATCATTTGCTACCACTGACCCGATGCCCACACCGTTTTTACTGTTTTCCGTCACAGAAAACCGGTAAAATGGCCGTCGGAATTTTGGATTATTGTCGTTTACGTCTTCGATGATTATAGTCAAAGTAGCTGTAATAAATAAATAAACAAATTTAACAAGTCGCTGAGATTAAATAATATAGTTACACACGCTGTAAATTGTTTATACCTGAAGCAGTTTGTGGACCAGTAACTGAAGCGATATCTTCAACAATTAATCCTAATTTTAACATCTCGACTGTTTCTCTATCGAGTAGTTTAGCAATGGCTAATAAGCCATCCGTTGGATCTAAACGGAATGCGGATAAATAGTCATCGTGTTCGGATAACCGAAGTAAGGAGCCACGTTCGTTACGTGCTTCGCACAGGTCTGGATCTAGTTTATATCGTAGTACAGCGCTTGAATCCAAATCGCGGGCTGTTACTTGAGTAATTATTGTGCCTACCTGAAAAATGTACATTAAAGCAGCTATAATATTTAGCTGATACATATATGTGTTTTCCTAGACTTTAAGATCAATTTTGAACGACTGACTTACCAATGTATTTTCATTGATATGAATCGTGCCCGGATTAACAAACACCGGAGACTTATTATTAACATCCAGAACAGTAATGTTAACAGTGACAGAGGCTTGGAGTTGGGCTTCGCCTGGGGCCCCATCTAAAGCAATTACATTTAGTGAGTAATGAACACGACGTGGTTCCACCAAATCCGGATCTAGAGACGCCCCGTACGCAATGGAAATCACTCCAGACTCGGAATCAATGATGAATTTATCCAGAGCTCCATTTTGAATTCGGTAAACTACAACGTTGTTCGGTGATGAGCCATCACTATCAAATGCGCGAACCTAAACACAAAATTAAATCACTATCGGATGATTAAATGTTTCAAGTGGAAAACAAGTGGCGGTTGATGAATGATGTAAATTTCACTTACTTCAAGAACTGGTGTACCTCCTTGCGCGTTCTCTACTATTGATCTATTGTAGTACAATTGATCGAATTTTGGAGCGTGATCATTAACGTCTTGCAAATATACAATCACTGGGACAGTATGGGACATTGTTGGTGTCCCAAAATCGCGAGCTCGGATTGTTAAAGTTAATGGTTGAACATTGGTTAAGCTTGGTTCTAGTAACTGCTCAAAATCTAGAGGTTTTATTGGAGATATCGAGCCGGATCGTGAGTTTATAGTGAAGTTTTGTTTATAATCACCTTCGACGATGTAATACTCGATCTGACTGTTCTTTGTGCCTATTATACATAAATATGTAACATTTATTTCATAGGGTATAAATAAAACCACCCCGCGATTTGGGGGAAAAGATTATATAATGTATAAATAAAAACTGTTCAAGTTCCTCACCATTTAAATCAGCATCCCTAGCTTCGACTCGCAACGGCATTTCAAAGTCCGGATCATTTTCTTTCAGCCTAACTTCATAACGGTTTTGCGTAAATATAGGTGCGTTATCATTTACATCCAATACATTGATAATCAATTGAACAGTGTTTCGATTACCATGGCCTAAATCGTCGCGTGCTTCCACTGTTAAAAAGTGTCGGGACACCAGTTCCCTGTCCCAGCTTGGGCCACCACTAGTTTTCACTGTTATTATGCCCGAAACAGGGTGAACATATAATCTAAACATAAATGATAAACTTACTAGAAAATTTCAATTACACTTCTTTTTTATAAACTAATAAGTAATAACTAAAATATTATTGCACATTGAATAAAGAGAATTACTTACAATTCCTCAATGCTGCCCGCTAAATTCGTATATCTAACTCCTCTAGTACCAAAGTTTCCTGAATCTTCATCGAGCGCTTGCACCCAGGCGACAGTGGTGCCAGCCTCACAGTTTTCAGGCACTGAAACTTCATACATCGGTTGAGTGAATTCCGGGAAATTATCGTTCACATCCCGGATATAAACAGTTATATTAACTGCCGAGTATTTCGGATTATATTCGACGATTTCTTCCGCGATTAAAGTAAAACTCATCTCGGAAATCCGTTCGTAATCCAACGCTTCTGAATCTTTAACTCGGATTAGGAATGTGGCTTCGTTTATTCCAATTGCAGGTGTGACTTCGAAAATAGATTCATCGTTTTTCAAATAGAGTTTGAACGTTCCGTTTTTCCCCTAAAAACGATTTATTTTAAATTGTATAAAGTATTCATTAATGAGTTTTTTTTTTCTTTTTAATTATTACTTGATCGTGGTCGAAGACTTCTGGAATTGCTGAACTTAGAAATGCTAACGGAGTGTTTGCTTGGGCATTTTCGGCGATTTCACATTCGTAAGAATTACTTCGGAATGTTGGAGTTTCATCATTTACATCGGTTACCATTACGGTCACTTCAGTAATTGCGCTTGGTGCTGGTTTCACATGAGATCCTAATTCGGTTGCCTATCAATCGATATTATAAGAAATGAATGTACTAGAATTTTCATTAGCAACAACATTTATTTATTTCTTTCATTAAAAGTAGTTAGTTTGTTATGGAATTTATTTAAAATTACTTACGATAACATTAAAAATATACGCTCCACTGCTGCTGGATAAATCTTCTCTATCCAAAAGAACAGTTGTTCTAATCGTCCCTGTTTCGGAATCCACTGAAAATTTATCCAATCCATCTTCTTCCATTAATGAATACGAAATTTTATTATTTACTCCTCTATCACCATCAATTGCCGAAACTATTACACAACGTAAGTTAAAATTAAATCAACCACACGAACTTCATATCTGTCCCATAAATAAATAAATAGATAAAAATGTAACCTTGTAAAACTTGCGTTCCAACTGGTGCATCTTCAGCGACCCGTGCCACCGGCGTAACTCGCGTAAATTCAGGTGGTTGATCCTCTACATCTTGGACATTAATGAGTAATGGGGCCGTGGCGGTGTTAACGCGACCTTGTTTAGCGCGGTCCACCGCAAGAACGCGAAGTTGATGCAGAGTGCGGCGTTCATAATCTAAGTTTCCAATCAAGCGCACTATACCACGTCCTCCAACTGTACTCACAGAAAATAATCGGGATTCTCCAGAATCTAGTTCCTAATCGACAAATTTGCATTTATATTTCATTTCTTAATCATCTCTAAAATGTCTTCGGCTTGCCTGTAAATGATAAACAACTTGACCATAAGCACCCTCATCAGCGTCTGTCGCTTCCAGTGCAGCCACCACTCCATTAGGGGCATCTTCCCGTAAATTTATGGAAGTTTGGTAAGGTAAAAACACTGGGGTGTTATCGTTGACATCTTCAACGAGTAGAAGAAGACTTTGAGTGATGTAGTTGCCGTCTCCAAGTCGTCCATCGCTTAAAGTTAAGACTAACGCGTATTCATCTTTCGTCTAAAATATTTTAGTCGTAATTTGAATGAATGAATGAATAAATAAATAAATAGCCCTAATAAAAAATTGTTAAATTACTTCTCGATCGAGTTCTTTGTTGAGGAACACATTTGCTTCGCTAGCAGAAGTACTTTCAACCCTAATAACGTCACTTCCTGGTTGAGATCGGACACCAAATTTTAATTTATCACCATCCGGATCAACGCCTCTTAATCGATAAACTAAGGTGCCTAATATAATATTTATTAAAAAAACAAGTATGTAAATGTGAGTGAGCGATGTAATGAAGAAAACAGTAAACGAACAATTAAATATGCATTATTTCAAATCACAGTTATGTATGTATGTACGTACCAACTGGAGTGTCTTTGCCTTCTTTTAGTCTTAGTACGATCTCAGTTTGACCATCAATTAAAAATCTAGGTGGTCGATTACATTGGACACTAGTAAAATTAACACAATACACACAGAAAATCACTAAAATAGCACTAAGTTTAGAATGCACAAACGTCCGTAATCGAACTCGGTTGGCGGCAAAGTGTTTTGGTTTCGTTGTTAATTTTAAAATATAATTTTCGTTGTTGTAGAACATAACTCTAAATTTGTATAGTCAATCATTGCTTCTCGTCATCGAAATTGGAGATTTGTTATGAAATTCGGACACGTCAAAAACATTTTGATTTGTTTAAGATGTGCGTCGGTGTATTGTTGTGCGATGAATAAAAATAAAATTGTATGTGCAGCCAGCAATGGATGGTTGTAGATGTAGATTTTCTAAAAATGTTTTTATTTTGACACCATCTGAGCGGATAATAATCTGAAACATGCAAAATGGAACGATTTGTTTATAGTGCCGTGCAATCATTTATAGTTTTTTAAATGGGTTTTTTTTTTTGCAAATATTTAAACAAATCGAGTTCGGGAGGCAACACATGTGCATATTAAACACAAATTGAAGATTAATCTAAATTTTGTACCATTGTTAAATAAAAGATGGGCATTTGATGGTAAATTAATTGTTTCCTGTAAATGAAGGTTTTTTTGTTTTTGTTTTTCTAGTACATAATAACTTTTGGAAACTAAATGATAACTTAATCTACAACTACCAGAATAGTGTAAAATAACATTGTTATAAAACTAATTCATTTGGAGTCAGTGGCTGTTGATATACCTACCTACCATTAGTTAGAAGTAATAGGAGCTATTTAGTAAAACATATACCTATGTATGTACGTTATGTGTCTTAATTTAAAACATTAAGTGACAATTTCTTCGAATCGCTATTAATGTTTTAATCAACAGTTGCCATACATAAGGCGTTTTTAAGAGAAAGTCATTGAAAATAAAGTCGACCATGAAATAGACAATTATAAATGAGATATTTGTATTAGTACTTATATGCCAGAATGAAAGTCTTATTATTGATATTTTTGTAATGATATGTATGTATGTACCTTATGGAACACTTTCTATGTATGTATACATACATACATACCTACAATGCCATCTGTCTTATAGTCCATAAAATCTATAATAATTATGGGAAAGTTCTGATTTTACCGCAAGTGCATGAATAATATGAGTTTTTTCTCTCTACATTTTTAAAGAAAATGAAATTGACGAAGCGTTACTGATATCTTCCGGCTTGCCTTTCATCAGTTTCGCAACGAAATACTTAATTTAATTTTCATTTAAATTACCTCAATTGCTTTCCTGAAGCTATACTATACTGTATATGGGTAAAATAAATCTTTTGATAATCTATTAAAGTAAAATCAAACAGCAAGAATAATCTGAATAGTTTTTATATACATATAGTTTAATGTATGTATGTATTTAATGTTACTGTTGAATATATGTAGGCCTCCGTTATTTTATTGCTATTGTTTGTAAATATTTATAGAGGCATTATTAGTTTTGTGAATCCGAGTGTGAAATAAAATGATGGTACACTGATTTTGTGGTTACTCTGTTAATCTAAGTAGATATATATATATATATATATATATATATATATATATATATATATATATATTTCAAGATAGAGTAGGTAATCAATACGTATGTATATAATTACATTACAGTTTATTTTAATTATATAATAAATTATTATAAGTCTAGACATCGTAAAAAATACCTAGAATCCAATACGTTGGTGATATTCAGCTAATATGTCTTTTCCCATCAAATGGGGTGGCAGGAAACCCTTTACATTCATTCCCACATTAAAGTGTGTTTAATTTTGATAAAATTTCAATGAATTGAATCAATAATTTAGAAGAGAAAAAAAATAGCTAAAACAAAATTTAAATAAATATAGGTACAAAACAACCGTATTTTTTCCTGAAACTAACGAATGACCTCGTGGACTTTGACATAATTTATATTTACAATACATATACGGTTTCACCAAAAATGTAGATATGACCTTAGTAAACGTAAAAATACATCACGTTGGTATTCTAGATAAATTATGTTTATTTTTTAAATAAACTCTTTATTTGGTGGTTAACATACATACAGACATACATGATAAGTGTATGTTTGTGTGTGTGTGTGTCTAGGTTATGAAGGTTGGTAACCGTGATGGTCAGTGTCCCGGGCCACTGGGCATTGTCTCGTGTAGGGCCCCACTCAGGCCGCCCCATAACGCTACTCCCCAATGCACATGAGTGCCTCCAACCATGCTAACGTAGGCGCTGGTTGGCACACAGACACAGGCCACAGACCCCCATAGCATAAACAAATTCATCGAATTTCGCCAAGGTTCGTCGCCTATGTAACCGATAACGAAACACTCTCCGGTTTATACATTATAAAAGTACGAGTGTCAAATGGGTCTCATTTCTATAACTACGGTATATAAAACATTGAGACCGTGCTCCTGATTTTTTTGAACAATTTTAAAGATGAGCTCAATTACTTGAAGAAATTAGATAAACGGTGGAAAACACACAATGCATATCAAAGTCAAGTCACGAATTTTGCACACTTTCCCTTATATGTATTACACGCTTCATGTATCATAAGTTTATTATACATATATATATATATATATATATATATATATATATATATATATATATATATATATATATATATATATGTATGCACATACATACATACGACAGATATTTTCCCAAAAAGAAAACACTTCTCTATTTATGACAACAATTCTATTGTTCGCCTAAATACTTTAATTTAATTATCTTCGTTGTGTTAACTTGTAAAAATAACAGTTTTAAATTTAATTTAAACAAATTCAAATTGCGTGAAAAAAAACCCAATAAAAATGGTTACCTACTTAGGGGTTGTAATATACGTACATACATATGTATACAATATTATTAAACACCTTGTAGACTGATTCAAGTGCATACAATATGCAAAACAAACAATTCCGTTACATATTGGCGCTAACCAAGTTCATAGATTTCATTCATAAATAGTCATCCGGTATACTTTCTTTGAACACTAACACAGGTAGAAGCGAAAAATAACGAAAGAAAGTCACCGAATATATGTATGTATATACAAATGAGTATATACCTACATATGTACTGTGTAAATGTATCATACCATGCCGAAATTTGAATTGATTTTACATCCGGTTAACAAAAAAATGTCACGAAACAACTGTTTTTCGATGTAACGCGTGCTAGATAATTAGATTTTCAGTTAAACTCTACGAAGAAGCACATCCGGTCACTTACAGTTCTATAATAAGTACCTTGCGGAAGATCTAAATTTGGTTCTCTTAATATTGTCGGTATAACTATTCTGTTTTTTATATATCCGTCTGTGCCGCACTCGTGGTCTTAATTATAGTTTATTATTTAATTGTTTCAAATACACAAATATAATAAAAGTGCCTCAAATATACATATTTATGATGAATCATAAATATTGATTAAACAGTGCGGTTATTACCAAGGTAATATATATATATGTATATATATATATATATATATATATATATATATATATATATATATATATATATATACAACAAGGGTCGTATCGTAACATAGATTCGGTCAGCGAACCGGATGTGCACGCTTGCAGTATCGGTTTTTGTTTAGTGTTTCCGGCGATGACGCCACACTTCGGTGGATACCAAACGAGTCTGAGTAGGGTGGCTATAACGCGTGAAATGTTTCATGTCAAAAGGACTTGTAGTGAGTGTATCTCGGAATAGTATTCATTTATTGTAACTAACGCTAATGCTGAGAATCATACTGAGACCTACTCCAGTGAACTATTGAAAATTACAATTAAATCGTTGAGAATGTTTTCTTATTCAAGCAAATGGTACATACACACAGATCATATATTTTTACTCACGAGTCCAATTACATTCCGGAAATAGAATAATATGTTAATACTATGCAAATATATTATTCATTTGGAATTGGAGCTTTCTTCTCTATAAAACCGAAATGATTTGCAAGTTATTGATTATGTTCACTTACAATTAGAATCTCTAACACACTTTTGCATAATAATCATTGATTAAATTATAGTGTTTTGTCATAAAATAATAAAATAACTGTCATGTCACATCAGAAACTCAATAAGACATGCTCCAATAGTTCAACAACTAGCTACAGGAAGTTGCATTAATACTTTTAAAAAAATCATATTTAACAGTATAGTATAGTCAAATTTAAAACCAAAACAAAGGAGAAGAATTATATTTTATATGCTAGGAGAGCTGGGCTCTTACATACATATTTAGAACCGTACCCAGTGGTTATATGAAAATAAATACATGAAACTATTTCTACGCGTTGACTTTCATATTTTTTATTTTGTCTGTTTTCTGCATTAAAATAATTATGAATAATTTACCAGGTACTTTGACAAATTATATGATTTTATTTAGTTAGACGACATGCATTCAGAGCATGAACTAATAAAAATAATATCACTCAAGTGTTTTCAGAGCATGTACTGTAAACACAGAAATAAGTGGCTATGAAAGGGTTCTAATTCGTTTTTGTAACGCAATTCATTTTTATAAATTATTATTAGGATGACAAAAAGGCCTGTCACAGATTGCAAATATTCTGTATTATGATTAGCATTTTATCACACTTTGCCAAAATAACAAATTAGGACATTTGATAAATTGTAATTATTTCAATCAAAATTAACATATATGCATTCTATTTATATGTGTATATAAAAAAAAAGTATCAAACTCTTAAATATGATCATTAAACATTATAATTCGCAAGTGAAATTTTTGTTTAATCTATATTATTATAACACAAAATTTTGAAATGTCTACACAGGTAAAAATGTATACATCTTGTGAAATATAAAATTAGGCTATTCTATTACAAATATAATGCTATGTTTATTATGAAAAATAAGTAATAATAAAGTATAATGCGTTGATGACTATTTAGATATTTTAATTTTATACATAGCGGGCAACGTGTTAAAACCTCATATAAAATTTAAAAACACTCACATTGTATATCCAATTATTGCCAATTTGACGCTCAAATTTCACAGAACATCCACTATTTTTCCACAAGCACTCATCGTATAAATATTTTAATAAATAAAATAATAATTACAACCAAGCAACATATTGTAAATTTTAGTAACAACGAGAGATTTTAAACCGTGTTTACCTGTTTCACAAACGCAACAATACTGGCACCGCAAGTTGAAAAGCGAAGCATACAACTTGATCTACATTTGGTTTCTTGTAATTGGCAACACTGATTACTCATCAAAACCCCATATTACATTGAAAAAACTTTTAAGAATTTAAAACACAAAATTCATTAATATTAAGTATAATTTTAAGCAACTATTCTTGAAATTGTTGTTAAATATTTATTTTCGATTGAAATTTTTAACTTAGATACTTGAGAATGATAGAAAATGCTTTAAAAATTATTCGCTCTTTCAGATTCGCTCATTTACTTATTTGCTTTTGAATCTTAAAATGGCGGCCGTTTAAATTTTGTTGACATTTCATAATATAGGCTATGTATATAAGATATCAAAAGCTTTTTGGCTCAAAATAATGTTATGTATTCGGAAAGTGAGGATGATGCTATATCGTGGATTAGTTGTAGTCCAGAAGGACCTAAAACTAGTTCTAAGAAGTCGAAAAATAATTGGAGAGTTCCAAACTATGAGTGCTACAATTTAACTAACCCAAAACGTAAACGTCGTAAAACTAAACGGAATGGTAGTGGATTTAATTGTGAAAATGAACGTTATAAGGAGTCTAAATTAATTACTTTTAATCTAAAATCAACATCTCCCATATTGACTTATAAAAATAGGTCTTCTCCTATTATTGGAGATGACTCGCCTATTTTGTATAAGAAACAAAGGTCTGATTCAGAAAATGAACTTGCGGCTTCACCGGTGTTAAACAAACATAAAAATAAGTTGATTAAATTAAGAAAAGCGCAACTTTTAAAGACTAAAAGAAATAATAAAAGTTGTGTTCGTAATTTAAGTTTACAAATGGTGTCCCCATTAAAATCAAGTGCAATTCATAATTATAGTAAAACTAATTCAACAAGTATTAATTTAGAAAAATCGCCTTTAAAAACGATCAATAAGAAATTTAACCCAAAAAATATTCAACAATCAAGTGTAATTATTAAACCAAGTGTTGCCAACCATAGACTTGAAAATGCATATAAACACGATGAATTCGAAATAGAATTAATAAAGTCACAGGAATCTACACAACATTTCATAGAAACTCCAGAATCACAAGAAATAGCGCAAAATTTCATAGAAACTTCAAAATCACAAGAAATTGCTCAAAATGTCATAGAAATGTCCCCAAAATTGGTAAACGATATATCCCAAAATTCCATAAAAACCCCATCGCTTTCAACTGATTATAGTATCGATTGTGTATCTAGTGAACACAGCTCAACAATTACAATAAGTTCGAATTGTACTATAGTACGAGACTCTTTGGAACATAGTAGTGAAAATGTCGAATTTTCCTCGCCCAAACGCAAAAAAAAGTATAAACCGGGCACGTTAGGACATAGATTGGCACGTATTTTACGCAAACAAAAAACCGATGTAGGGATTTGGATGCACGAATTATATTTATCTTCGACATCAAATTATCAAATCCCTGCCTCAAAAGAAGATCATATGATTTTGCAGTTGAAAATCGTTAAAATACAATTAGATTTTGGTGTTGATGTTTTAGAATGTTTGGATGTGAACTCAGAAAACTGTTTAATCATCGCTGATTTGAATTATTTAACAGATTTAGTTCTTAAAGTCGGTGTTACTATTAAAATATTTCCGCCGTATTATATAAAATATTTAAAAATCAATCAAGATGTAACCAAAGTGTTTGTAAATGTGTATAAAATTGTGAAATTATAAGTATTACTTATTTTTATTTATTTATTACATGTATATATGAGCACCCATATATGGTTAACAATAAACATACATAAAAGATTTATATATTTATTTTTATTCAAATCATTATTGATTTTAAATATCAGTTGGTTATCACGGTAAAAATTTGATTGTCTGAGAATACAAACTAATTGGTCAAAATAATGCGTCTAAAAACTGAGATTCAGTTGATTTGTATATATATATATAATTAAAAAAAAGATCAAAAAACGGCTTAATACACTTAACATTTAAATATATATATATATATATATATATATATATATATATATATATATATATATATATATATATATTTTTATATATATATATATATTGCTGGTAGCACGGATACAAAACCCACAAAAGTTAAAAATACATCAAACAAAAGGTCAGGAAAATATATAAATCTTACCCTTTTTTGATCCTATCGCTAAAATATATCCTACAAATATTTTAATTAAAAATTTAATGGAAATGAGCCTAAATTATATGTTGTCCGTATTTAATCTAGTCCATGCTACCAATGAAAGTGCTTTAAAATATCAAACATCTTTCAGATGATCAATAAAACTATGAAAACAGTGCGTAATATTTGTAACTGAATCCACCAACGTATATGGTACATTACATACTGATTATGGTGATAATTTTGACTCCAAATAAGCTCATTTTGTTCCAAGTTTGGAAGATTAAAAACGAATCACAGAGACTAAATATAAGTTATTACTTTTTGTGCATTGCCGTAAGCCCTTCAGAGTCAAATATCTTATGTAGCACATTAAAAGCAAATTGTTACGATACACATTTAACAAGTCATGTTCTCTTGACCAATGACATGACTTGCAGACTAGTTATATGTAATGTAAAAATTTGTTTTAAATAATACATCTAATGGCATTCTAACATCTATTGGAAGTAACTAAATATTGCGTAATTTCTAACAGCCTTGTCAAACATTGAATATACTCAATGATTAATACATATAACACCAAATATTGCACCGTAAATGATATTTAAAAGAAATCAACGGGACATGAAGGGATTATTTATTTATTAAGTTCTATTTGTTGCGGCGTTTCGGACATTGTTCGTACAATTGCAAATTGCTGTTATTACTCTGGACATAAAGCCACGAGCTCGATTGGACCAAGCACCAATTCTTTTAGAGCCATCTAACAAAACAACAAAAAGTTGTAAATTATATTTTGGCCTAAACATTTCCTTTATTTATCATTTAAACGCAGTAGAACAATTAAAATAAAGGCTACATTCGTTATGCGTAAGTCCTAACCTTATGAAAAAGTGAAATGTTACGTAGATGTAAAATGTTTTAACTTAAGATAAAAACCGTGGTTTTAGCTTATAAATAATTAAAACTAGTGGGAAAATGTTACGAAAAAAATCACACTTACTTTGTAGGCCGATGATATCCTAAAATAAAACTCAATTTAATTTACCATCATTCCATTTGAAATTCAATTTAAACTTACAAATTTGTTTTGATTACTACCCATTTGTCTATTCTCAGCCTCAATGCATGCTTTCTCAAACAACTCATTTAAGAAACCATGAATCTCTTTCATTTTCTCCGGATCGGATTTAAATATCAAAATCTTTTGATCCATCGTTTGGTTCAGATCTAGATCGAGATTTGCCATGTCTACAGATTGCTTTTATTTTTTATTTATTGCTGTTTTATCGGATGGATGGATGGATGAAGTATAGCACTACAAACACGCACTTGAAATTGAGGTCAATTTTGCTGCATCAAACAAACACTTACATTCGTTATTAATTCATAATGTGCACTGTAATTAAATTTAGAATAAATTGCAGAAATTTGCGTTATTTTATACGATTCCACAGGTGATTTGACAGTTCTCCAACAAACTAGCTACTACACTGGATTTAATTCACCTTAAAGTAAATAATCCTAGATCAACCACCTGCTGCTAGCATATATTTTTTCGTACTTTTGTCAATATTTATCAATTTAACATTTCAAATTCATGTTGTTATTAATAGTTTTCAAATATTTAACTGTTTAAAATAATATTTGAAGTAAGTTCCTTTTCAAAAATTTGGCGCAACAAAAAATCTAGGAAATATATTTTAGCTTTAATTAATACAAAAAGTGCATTTTTTTGGGTCAATAATTTGGTAATTTCAATGCAAATATCTATACATTGAAGAAAAAATATTGTTTAGCAAAAGATTGAGTGTATATTTACTCAAAGGTGGTTTGTCCATCCCCAGTAAATTAATATTCAATAAATCATATTGATGAGCAGTCACGCATGGCAAAAATTGTCAAGCATGAGCACATCCCTTTATTTAACACCCCATTGCATGTTATTGATGTAATTTTTGTTTGATTTCGCGGTTTTTTAACAAAATCAAATGCAACCAACTAACTTCATGCACATAAAATACTCAAAAATCCACTAGTTGCATCATTGTATATATATATATATATATATAACAATCGAAAAGAAAACGTGTTAGATTACTATAAACGAAATAATGTTTAAAAACTATTTATTCATAAGTAATTTACAAATCAAACCACAGGCAAACACTTTAAAGTCAATTTGATTGGTGCGCAAACCTCTCGATCGCCCCCTAGAATAACTTTCATGGCCGGTAAAGGTTTAATTTTCCTGCCGTGAATACCAGTTTTCCGATGCCATAGCCCAGATCTAGGTCTGTTGCCCAGTTCCCGATTTCGTTGGGCAGACCCAATGTGTGTTTTACCATGTTCAACATTGCTTAATCTACCAACGGTGCACATACAATTTTGTGGTAAACAATACTCTAATTTCGAAGGCAATTGTACAACGATTTTTTGATCAGGTGTTCTGCGGGTGATTGTCCCAAAAGTACCAGCTGCATGGACTAGCATACCACCTTCCCCTGGGTACTTTTCGACATTATTCACTTGGGTACCAAGAGGCAAGGCGCCCAACGGGTAAGCGTCGCCTTCATAAGGTCGTACTAATTTGACAAACATTTGAATTTAAGAGTAATGTGATTTGGAATGGATATTTACCTGGAATCCTAGGTATGTGCATAGAAGTTCTAATAATATCACCCGCTTTCATATTTTCCGTCGCTAAAATATATTTTAACTGATCGCCACATGCAACTAAAGCAATAAACGCAGTCCGACAACCATCCTTGATGATTTTAATTACTTTTTCTTCCTAAATATACATAGAGAGAATAATAGCCAAAATGGTAAACAAATAATTAAAATTCAACAAACCTGTGGTGGTCCTTCGCTGGGTCCTTCTCGTTTCCACGAGATCCAATGATATTTATGTTTAATGCCACCTCCGATGCCTTTAACAACCAAACGCCCTGAGACAGGATCTCTGCCTCCCAAATTCGTAACTTCCAAAGGTTTTACTGTGTATTCTTCTGGATAATGTACAATTCTTCGGTAACTTTTACCATCACCCGGTTTCGGTTTTTCTACATGATGGTATATGCTTCGAATGCTTGTAATAGTTCGTGGAATTATTAATAATTCATTAGAAACTACTAGTTTATGCAATAAATTTGTTAATAAAGACATATTTATTCACATATATGTCATTTTATGAACTTAATTTTATGGTTAAATTTATCGAGCCCAGTGGCGTATCTAAGCGAAATTCTGGGGGGGGGGCAGATTTATAATAGCGACGACCCATTGTTTAATGGGTGTTGTATTTATATAGGTTTGCAGTGAAAAATGGGTAATTAATAAAAATTAATATATTTTATGTAAAGTCAATTTATTAAAATATAAATTTATAGTTTCCAATTCGGATTGGCATGGATTATGACTTTGACTGCGTTTCCTTCTCCTGTTCGCGTAACCTGGAAAGCTTTTGCAGTTTCTTCCAGAGTGTAATGATGAGTAATCAATGGCTTAACATTAATTCTACCTGTAGCTACTAGTTCTAGAGCGGTAGCATAGCTAAAAATATTTAAAAGTAAAGTAAAACCATAAGGCTTGGTTTAGAATCTTGCGGTACTATTTAGAACTAAAATTTCAACAGCGTCCATGTTGGTGTGTTAGCGCTACCATTTGTAATTTTAGTTACCAAGACATACCAAGACTACATAAGATCTAACTTACTCATTAACATATCTAAAAACACCTCTAATATCAACCTCTCTCGCTAGAGCGTTCACTAATGGTATAGTAACCTCTGGTTTTCCCATTCCAACCATAACGGCTACACCCCCTGATTTAGTGGCGGAAATAGCAACCCTTATGCTCTGATCCGCCCCACTACAATCTATGCTAATTGCTGGTTCCACCCCTAACAATTTTACAATTTTGTCTATCACATCAGAGTCAGTTTCGCCCATGTTTATTTTAAGAGTAAAATCTGCGCCTAAGGACTTTGCTAAATCTAAACGATGCTGTTGTAAATCTATAATTTTGTAAATCAGTTACGGCTCATTTGATTTTGTTTAATATTCAACCTGTAATGATTATCTTGGACGCTCCCATTGCTTTGGCGGATAAAACTGTAACTAATCCTATAGGTCCAGCGCCTAGGATTAGCACGGTAGAGCCTATAGCTACTCCAGCGCGTTTGCAGGCGTGCACCCCAACGGATAGGGGCTCTAAGAGAGCGCCTTCTTCAAGAGATACATGGGCCGGAAGCCTATTGGTTTTGTTTAAATAATTTTGGTAGTAAATCAAATTCTAAGGAAGGGGAATGAAAGCAATTTAAAACGTACTTGAAACAAAAATCAGCTGCATGAGTGTAAAATCTGGCCAGGTTTCCATCATGAGGTGGAGTAGCGCAAAAGAAAATATCAGGACATAAATTATAACGACCTTCTTTGCAATAATCACAAATTCGACACGGTACACCCGGTTCTATAGCAACTCTATCTCCTAAACTCAAAAGACGCAATCAACAAATTAATCAACAACAAACTTTATCAGTTTTACTGACCTACGCTTAGATTTGTAACCTTCGATCCGACCTCTACCACAGTTCCTGAAGCCTCATGCCCTTTAAAAGGTCATTTATTATTATTTAAAAAACAATTTGTTTTAAAAAATATATGTATATTTACCGATAACCATTGGTTTTTTGACCACAAATGGACCAATTTTACCATTTACTAAATAATGGACATCAGAACCACAGATTCCGATACACTCCATACGAAGGAGGACCTCTAAAAGTTAGTAAGCGTTTTAATTTTTTTAAGAAATATCAATTTATTTTATAAACCAACGCGAAATCAGTTGTATTAAATATATTTTAGTTTTACCATTTTCTTTCGGTTTCGGAATAGGACGTTGTTCCTAAAATAACATTTTTAAGTATTTGTTTTGATCGAATTATTTTTCAGTTAACACAGAACATATTGATGATACATATCTGTGCCTTATTCTCTATATACATACATATACATAACTTGATTCTTACCAATCGCAAATCTTCAATTGCGTACAATACAGCTGTTAAATTATCTTGAGACATTTTATCTACTTTAAAACACGGTTGTACTATTAAAGAAACTGTTTGTAAGAGTGCTTAATTTAAGATAATTTGTGGAAGAGATTCTACACGAGAAAATAAATTATCCCCACCATTGATTATTCCCGAATGTATCTAAACGAAAAAATAATTAACAACAACAGTTGATTTAAATATATTCTAGGTTAAAACACTAGAACCAGAGACTAGAACTTATTGATTATGCAATGTTGCTAAAAAAATGAATACGTTTCTAAATAATTTCAATGTAAACTACTTTAATTAATTATACAAATAAACCGCGGTTTGATTGCAACATATAAAACAGGTTGCAATAAGTTCATTGACCTTATGAGTTTTTATTTTAAATCTTAGGACAATTTTCGGGTGATAATTTCATAATTAGAACATGTTTTTTTTTTTGTGTAATATTACATTTATATATTTCATTTGCAACATGTTACATTTAGGCATCACTAAACAAAATAATATATATTATATGTATAGTTTTAATAACAATAATAATAAAATTTAAAATATATTATATAATATATTGAAATATAATCTCATTATATTTCATTCTGAAATTTCCAAATGCTGACAATTTGCTAAAATCGGGGTGTAAAATGTACCCTAGACAAAACCGAATATTCAAGTGCATTTATTTAATAATGCATTTTTTAAATAATATGCATAATATATTAATACTTAATAAACACACACGATTAGATGTTCAATTATTAATAATCGAATTATATTTTTCAAATGACACTTATCTGATTTCAGTCTTAAATAATAGCTTTCACGTTTAATCAGTGAGTTTGGTTGTAGCCTAGAAAAGCCTGCCAAACTGCGCCACTGCATTTAATAAAATTCTGGTTTTGGTATAACTGTGTGTATAATTTTAACAATATTTATGATCTCCGATCAAGTGTAGCTCTAAACATTTATTTATTTTCTAATAGTGTATCCCTATCGGGTAGTTGTCTAACTTTCATACTACCGTCAGCGCCACATGAAAATAAGCGGCCGCAATTGTCAATTTGCAATTGCGTCACACCTTGGCCGATGTTTTTAAAGAAACTGCTACGTGCATGTTCTGCAGGAAGCGATAGTAAGATTTGCGTACCTGCCACATCCCAAATCTGAACAATAAAAATCATTACCCGATTGCGTATTTCGAAACTTACGTTTACATCGTAGACAAAAAAAAATATATATATGAAATAATCTCTGTGTAAACTATAAAAATTCCTACCTTGATATCTCCATCAGCCGATCCAGTAGCAAAGTACTCCTCGTGCGGATCCAAGGCCAAGCACTTAATAGCGCTTTCATGGGCGACAAACCGATGCCGTAATGTCCTGGTTCGCATTTCAAACTGCGAAACATCACCTCGTTTCCCAGCGCTAATCAACAACTGATGTTGCGGCGCATATAACAATGAACTCGCGCCTTGATCATGGCAAGTGAACGAAACCACTAACGATTTACCATGTGGCAATAATGAATCCCATACACAAACATTTTTCGACTCGGAACTATGCCCGGCGGTTGCCAGTAAACTACACGAACCAAGGAACACGAAGTCGCTGATGCCTTTGCTGTGGCATTGATGAGTCTGGAGGAAAATGTAAAATGTTAGTTTAAGAGCCCAATCAAATAAAACCGAACTTACAAAGAATGGCCGCGTAGGATTTGCAGTAAGCCCTACTTGCCATAAGCTTAACATTCCATCTGAATCGGCCACGCCGAATTTGTTCCCGTGTTGAGAAAATCGTACTCGTGTTACTTTAGCATATGTGCCCGGAGCCCTAGGTGTTGTTACTGGGGTGTTATGTCCCCATTCCCATAATTGGACTGAGCCGTCTTGGCTTCCAGTTAAGTCTATACCGAAATATATCATAGAATATATACCGGAGCTAGTGGTATTTTATAACTTACATAATGGTAGTAGCGGGTGGGCACTAATTCTTCGAATACCGTCGATACGATGTTTTAAAACCTAAACATTTTTATATATCTGAGTATTTTGTTGAGTTTACAAATTACTCATGCTCAACAATGACTCAAATACTCTACGATTTCATTTATATCAGCATAAGCAATACGAAAAGAAAATGTATGTATGTACATGCATGATGAAGTAACAAACATGCGAAGCCAAGTAACAATAGCTAATCTACAATTAAGTTTCATTAAAATTTTAACAGTACAATAAAAGTTGGTTTCTGAATAAAATGAACGAGATACATATGTATATGTAAAGCGTAATCTAAACTACAAATTCTAATTTTGATATTAGCTAAAAATCAGACCATTTCGAATCTAATAAAATTGATGAACTAGCATAGCACAAGTAGTTTAGAAACAGATAGATTGGGATCCAAAAAATTCATTGGATAGTTTTTTTTTAGATTAGGCTCAATATTCTCGCAATGAATTTTCAAAATCCAGATAGATTTGAGTAGTGAGAAAGACAAACCGGCCGAAGCATATGTGTCGACCGCAGCATCACGAGATGAACAAAGTTGACATCGTGACAACCAGGAAAGCTCAATCCCTTCATCTGGTCAAGTTATCCGTTACCAAACACAACAACATACACTCGACTCACACAATATTCAATTCAAAAATCATTAAATTGATTAATAATTAAAAGTGTTAATCATGAAGCAGACAAAATGTATTTGAAAGTGTAAGAATATGAATGTATGTAATTATGATAAATTACGACATTTTGAGTAGTTGGTTTAGTTACTTACCACACTAGCGCCGCGTCCGCTTTGCACTGCAATACCAGCCGGACCCGGTTGAGGACTTCCTGGGGCGGTTTGTTGATTGTTCTTGTCTCCAGTGCTCTGGATGACCAAGAACGATGGTATAGCCTCTCCAGCCGCATTGGAGGGACCGTTAGTTCCATCACGAGCCATCGATAAGATGTCCAGCTCACATTCATCTTCCAGCCACGCTGGCAACTCTAACAGCAACGAGATGTCCATTTCTTGGACTTCGCGAGGCGTAGCTACCGCTATTAGACCATTTGCAACCTAATCGATCGACGAAATAAACATTTCAGAATCAAAATATCTACTAAAATATATATATTTTTTTACCTGATTAAGACAAAACGCAGCTATAGAATCTTGTTCTTTATGTATAATTCGGACTGGTTCAACCGCTTGAACTGAAGCCAAACTTGTCGATTCAGAATGATCTGGAGTCGAAACATCTCCCGGTTGCAATGAAACAGATCTTCTCTTCCCAAACACAGCTCTGATGAATATATCTTGTGCACATTCCTGGTGGACCAAAAACATCCATAACCTCCGTGCCGTACTTGCAGAACTCTTCTGACTGAACGGAGTGTTATGTGGCTCGAGTAATTGTCGATATTTCTGCAGTGGCGGCCCGGAAGTGTTCTCAACAAAGCAACCGGGGATATACTCTGACGGAGCTTGCCGCATTTCTAGCTCAATCTTAAAGCTCTCTTGCCATTTCGCTAATCGGCGAATAATACTATGAATTAGAGGACTGCTCACGGGTAATTCGGATGGTTCTAAGCCGGCGACGGCTAGGAATTCGGTGAGACGCGACTGGACGATACGTAAAGTTGCAAGTTTGAGTAAAAGCCAGGAGTAGGAATTTGGGTCGCTGTGTTCGTTGTTAACGCGTTGAATCGTGTGTGTTGGACTGTCGAAGACGTCTTCGGCTTGGTCTTCGGTGTCCGTGGATTCCTCTTCAACATCGTTGTCGGAATCGGGCTGTTTTATTAATGTTATATTACGATCAATACTAATTATTTTCTGTGATTTATAATTTATTTCTAGTATAAACACTATATTCCCATTTAATTAGTAGGATACTTACGAAATACATAAAAAAATCACAGACGTTAAAATAAAATAAAAAATTAAGTCAAATAATCGAAACTAAAATAGTAAACTAATATTAAAGTCTTATTCTCTTAATATTATTAGGATTAGATCAATAAGCTACTGGAAGAGGTCAATTGTTGGAAATGATCTGAGCTTAAATGTATCCCTTTTTTTGATGCTATTGATATAAACGATGGGTACAGTTGCAAAATGCAGCGGAGTAAGGTTTGATGAGTCAAGTTTGTTAGTATAGTTACGTGAGAACTGTTAGCTAAGTTTGCGTCATGATTATGTAAAACGAAACAAAATAAAAACAAAATACCAACCAAACTATAATTCTCGAAATCATCGTCAGTCCCGTCCCAGGTATCTACGCAGCTAACCTTGCTTAGCAAGTAGACCAACATGCTCATTTCCGGCGGCACAAACTGCTCTCGATACGTCGGTTTATCTTCTTTCATCGTCGCGGGCTGATGTCCCAATAATTTACAATTTAATCGCACACGCTGCTTGTTCAACCAAACACTTGCACCACTTGGTTCTTCAACGGGCGGCGTTTGAATTTCTTGTCCTTGATTGTTGCTACTGCCGGAAGTCGATGGACCTCCTGCTGCACTTGCAGTACGGATAAGCTTTTTGATCCCTCCGCCGAATAGTCTAAAGCAAACAATTAAAGAATAACCAGACCCCCATTTCAAACTTCAAAAAGATCCTTCATCATACTTACAAACCCCAAGTTTCTTGATTGAAATGATGCGCAGTAACATGGTACAAGATTACACAATCATAACTGGATAATCCATAAAGCAATAATGCAATATATGTAGCAACAAATGCTTCGCACAAAACCACAACCAATCGAGGTGTATCTTCATCTTTTTCCCGTGCCAAAAGCGATCTAAGGCTCGTAACTCCAGGCCATTTACTCGGAGGAGTTGTGATTTTGGGGCAATCATCAATAGAGCAACGCCTGCGACGCCCCACTAAATGCGAAACTAAATTATCTGGCAAATCCTGGAAATTCGTTTTGAAGGTATCCGAATCGCAGAGCGATTGGTATATGCAAGCTGATAGAGCAACGCCGAGATCACGAAGCACTATTAACTGACATTGGATTGTATGTGGTTGTGCCAAATCCACCATTGTCTGGAGCATATCTTGAGTGAGACATTGTAGATACCGAACTGGATCTGCAATGACGGTTTTGCTACAAGCAACACTTGCGGCTAACAGTGGTAGACTTGTTGGGAATGGTAGCGGACTCAACAATTGTTGTTGGGTCTTCTCTTGTTGTAGTTCTTGTAGCAACAAAACTAATTCCATACGGACGGAAGCTAAACCGCCCGTAGCACCATGGAGTGAACAGTAGCTCAATAAAGTACGGAGCAAAGTTTCATTTGCTCTTAACCAGCGCTTGCGCCGCGCTGCACGTTGGACTTTTGCCTCAAAATCAAGTTTTTCTTGGATTAAAATCTCATGTAATGTTGGTCTAGGGCTGGCTTCAGCTTCTATTTCAAGGACAGTGGCGTCCAAATCCATCATTTCTGTTCCTACACTTGAGGTGTAAGAACACAATTCTCGAAGCGCTTCAACTTCGCGTTCTAACCAAATATACAACTGGTATCTCAATTGCCCACCATCCACCTCAAATCCAGTTGCTAATGTCGATAATTCTTCCATTAATATCTTCAAACACGCGACAAATTTTAATTGTTGCGCCATTATATCAATGTGTTCTACTATTGCGTCATTGCACTCGCTTTCTTCATCGTCATCTTTTTCGACGGAGTCCATCTTCATTGCTAGGCCACCCTCTTCGGAGCCTGACGATTTTTCGTCATCATCATCCCATTTAATCTCGAAATCATTGGTTGTTACTGAATTCGTAACAGGGGCACCCCAATCGAAATTAGCTGCAGCTTTCTGCGGCGCAGGGGTCTCCCAAGTCATCATTCCAGTATCGATAAGGGAATCGGATGGTTTTGTTTTCGGACTCGGCAAAGGCGTAGGCACTTTTGTTGGGTCAGCTACTTTATTTGGTAATTTGGACAAAACTTCCAAGGCCAAAGCTGGACAACCAGCTCTGAAATGACCATGAGCGGTTGTGAAATACAATTGCCGTTCTGTTGGAGTGATCGAATCTTCGATGACGACTTGTTTGTGTTTGTGACCAGGCAGCCATGTTTTGCGTTGTGACGAAGCCATTTGTTGACGTATTAATAGTGGATGCGTGCGTAGATACACGTAAAAGTTAAACACATTTGGATCAGCTTGATTTCCGGAAGATCGTGCATCGTCGTCATGATCCGGATGTTGACTACCTGCGTTACCTATCAACAGTGTACCAAGTGCAGGTTGATGTTCTTTGAGTGTCCATAACGCCATGGATCTCAAGAATGGATCCGGATGCGCCATGGTCATGTCTTGGTGGTTGCCTTCGGCATCACAACCCAAAATCTCCTCAAAGAGCAAGCGTTTTAAACTAGCCCCGTCACCCTCATATAACCTTACGATTACTATGGCAAGTTGAAGATCACCTAGTTTATTTAAGCAGACCTGGAAGACACCAAATATTTCATTTCCAATCCATGAATTCCATATTTCTATTCAAATACATATCCAGGAATTTTAGAACTGGTTCACAATTTAGAAGATTTTTTTCAAGAATTCCATAGTAATAAAACACTTACCTCAACTGCATCCCTCAACGCCCCTGCTAGCAAGAAAAACGCTGCCGCATGATCAAACCGTTGTTTTCCAAGCAAAGCGAATGCGTTTTTCAACGCGGCTTTTCGCCAACGTTCATCATTAAAATCATTCGCAAAAAACTGGGTCATCTTTTCATCACGTTTCGATCTTGAATAATAATAATAAACAATCAAAAAACAGACTCGGATCGAAAATAAGTTAATCATTACCGAAATAATCCCCACAAGACACTCTTTTTGTTCATCGCCAAGTAATACAAAGCTGCGTCTAAGGGATCTTGTTTCACTTGGTACGCTGCTTTGGCCAAAATTTGCACGCATTGTTTCAAAAGAGTTATATTACGAACCCACCATCCCACTCCTAACTCTCTCAACCCCTGCCAAGTCGGTTGTAGCTTAGCGTAACTGGGGATTAAGCCGAGGAGTTCTTCCTGGCTTTCAGAATGATAAGCCCAGGCTAAATTATTTGTGCCAACACCTTGTTTTTGAAATTGTGTCCTTTGGACTAATGGCAAACATCTAATCACACACAAAAAAGCATATAACTTGTGCTCATTTTAATTAGTAAAATTAGCTACAGAAACTAATTTTGATCTGTAACCGTAAAACTATATTAAAAAAGTGTTTACCTTAGTAAATAGCTGTAATGTTTCATAGCTAGCAAAAATCTCAATCCGCAATCATCCAACGATTCCGTAATGATCTGATCTGATTGTCCATGCAAATTTTCTTTCGACAACGCTGTTTTCGCTGCATCTATTGCAAACCGTTCTGCTAAATCTGTATCGCAAGTTGACACCGTATCCGCTAACGCCAACAAATGCATCTGGTCCAGACTGGACAATCCAGGAAGATGCGTATGGGTCAACAAACGAGATAACACTCGTCCCTGGCGCGGTGTAAAATGAGCAATACCAATATTTCTTTCGGATGGGCGCCGCTCATGTCTTTTGACTGAATCTTGGTCTTCCAACAACGAATCTAACGATTCTTCGACGTAGGTATTGCCATCAAATAGTTCATCGTAGTCCTTTTTCTCTTCTTGCGTGTGAGAGGTTTCGCGATCCGCTGCTAGCAAAGTCCACAATGGTAGAGGAGGTATATTGTTTATTTCGGCGTAATCTAATGCAACTTCACCAATGCTAGCCCGGTGTTCTGGGCTACCAGCTGGATAACTAACCGATAACGTTCTGGCGCGTGCCCATCCTTGCATATCCTCAGAACAATCCTGGTTTCCTCCAATACATTTGACCAAATGCGCCAAAATAGCTTTAACCCAGCGTATCTTTCCAGAATTCAACAGCTCCATTAGTTGCTTTGGGTGGTATTGTGGTAAAACCGGGCATGCGATACGTGAAGCTTCGAATAGGCCATAATCCGGCATGTAATCGACGTTAGCTTCTTTCATTACGCGTTTTCTATCAAGGATTTGGAGATTAATAGAGCTGATTCGTGATGGAATCGTTGTTAACTTTCGTTGATTCTCCAAGGACAAAGTGCGGAGGTCGATATCGCGAACGTTCTTCTGTTCTGCTTCGGGCTTTTCAGTGGGTTTCGTCGAGGGATTTTGTGGTTTCCATTGGGTGTAAACGTGCATTTCGGAGTCCATTCCTACGACTAAGATTCCGTCACGAACCCAGCTGATCTGCATGGGCAAAGCTGGTAAACCATCCGCGGTCTCTAGCTCAATTTTTCTCAATGTCATCCACCGGAAATCATCAACGAATAATGGTTGCGCCAATGAACTAGCTTTACGCAGCACTGGTCGATTGATGTTTATAGATTCTTTCATTGCCTTAACATTGGCTTGTGCCAAATCTGTCGATAGGGGAGTGAACAACATGATTTTGCTTCCACATGCTACGGTTAAAATATGAGAGCCATCCTCATTGGAAACCCAATCCAGTTGAACAATATGTTTTTGGGTGATTGGACATATATTACCGTTTTCCGAAATAGATTTGCGCAAAGATTGCAATGTGCTAAAGCTCGGCACAGCTAGTAGTGTTGGTTTCAGAGTTGGTTCGTTTAAAGTTTGACGCTCATCGTTAGCGAAATTTTGGAACACTTGGTTCAAACGTTGTTTCTTCTGAAGCGTCTTTGAATCGTAGAGGTAACTCAAATCTAATTGACGATTCAGTTGAATACGCGGTAGATGAATGTTTTTAAGATGAATTGTATCTTCTAAAATCCATTCGCTACCGCCAGTTGATTCGCATTCATAAATAGCTACGCAGAGATTAACATATCGAGAATCTTGATCACTTTTCCCGGGCCTTGTGAAACTTTTGCCGTACTTATACGCGCAAGCCAATCTCCCTGAATATGCAACAGATATATTCAGAACCTGTCCGTCGATGTATATAGTCGAATCCTTGACCAATTTCCATTCAGCCCATATTTTCTCCGGATTAACCAATTCGCCATTATCATCCAAGAAAGCGACTTCGGATTTTGATGATTTAGTTTTGTCTGGATTGTCTATGATTGTCCAGAATCGTATTGATCCATCGGAACACGCAGTTGTGAAGCAGTATGGTGCCAAACAAGCTGGATATATCGAAGCGGAGCTAAGATGGCCAGCAGATGGGGTCGCATGGACGATTTCAACTCCGTCCGGTAAGGGTAGCACTTGTTTTAAAATGCGTTTTGTGGTTATGCTCATATGTGGACTGACTCGTAAGTTATGCTTGGGGATAGACTCGACGCTGTTTTTCCGCGAGATATCTTGTTCGTCTTGGATTATGTTTGAATCGGGCACGTACATCTGGCTTCCTGTTAGAGATAGTTCTGTTTCGTTGGAGGCGATGGTTAGTTTCCACATGTGGATGACTGTGTGTTGGTCGGTTCGTTCTAGAAGGACAATGAAGAACGGTTGCTCGAATACCATACTTTGTTGTAAATCGACCATCGCGTCATCCCCTTCCATTTGTCGGGGATTGTTGCGTTGTCCTGTGATTAATTGCTCTTGATAAACGTGCAAAAATTGTGTATTTTGCCACTGGATCGCTTCAGAAATTGTTTCTAGTTGAATGATACAACCAGGTCTAGATGTACTTTGTTGTGAAACAATATTTATTTTGTCTAGAAGACTATTTTCGTTCAATGACGTCATGTCTGAGGTCAAACTTTCGGTGGAGTCCATCATTCGATTCTCTTTGAACGATACATCTGACAATAGAGTCCGAGCGTCTATGACTGCTTGGTAGACGCGTAGACAATGCCCATCCGAGGCTACAAAACAAGCGGAAGGCGAATTGGATAAGTTGCCCAAAGTGCTACTAGGCAACAATGTAGGAATCCAGGCTACGTTACTGAACGCGGATGGTTCAGGTGAATTAATGCGAGCAAGCTCACATATTCCGCCAGATTTTGAGAGGGGGCCTACGGCGTCTACACGCCAGAGGATTAACTCACTGCAAAAGCCAGTGCTGCTTTGCGCGGTGTTTTGTTCAACCAAGTTATGATGGCTTGTTGTCAACAACAACGGCAATACTGGATGGCATGTAATATCGTTAACGCGGAATCGATGCCCTGACGCGCGACTTTTATGTCCGATGTTAAGAACTTGCGAGAATTTACTTTTATCCGCGAATGTTAGCTGCCACAGATTTAGAGTTCCGTTATCGTGTTTTGTCACAAGTGACACAATTGGACAAGTCTCTTGAAAATCGTCTTTTGTCATTGTAACTTCAGGCTGATCAGTCATGTGACTAGCGGCATCTTCTTCTTTAACGCAGTGCAATACTCCTGCATCTTTTCCAACATCTCTTACGACATGCCGAAGATTATTAGCGGTACTATATAAGCTGACAGTTGTGGACATGCTCAACGAATCTCCTAGCGGAAAAGCGGATGGGATTCGAGTCGAGAACGAAACTTGCGCTTGCCGAAAAGACCCGGGATGATACTCATCTAACCATTCAACGACCCAAATTAAAAAGCTACCATCTACCGGATGAATACTGAACAATAAGTCTGGACTCTGGTGCCAATCCCGCAATAAACCTTCTATCTTTACGTCCAAGCTGTCCGAACCTTGAGGATCTTCTTCAACATTTTCTTCAGATTCCGGTTGTTCAATGATGCGCTTTGTTAGCTCCTCGAGCAGAGACTCTGCTTTCATGCTGAACTGCATTTCTTTGTTATCTAACCAATGCAGGACAAATGCTGGTCGTGGAGAGCAATAAGTTATACTAGGGACAAGTGGAATATCTGTTTCGGCGTTGACTGACGCGGCTAAATGGAAATGAAGTCCAGGAGTTACACCGGTGCCATGATACCCATAAGAATGGAAATCATGGACACTGTAAGTCGATGGTAATGTTGGTATGGGTTGGGTTGGGCCGCCCATACCTTGGGCTTGATGTTTGGCGTGGCGGCGTATATGAAAACAGGTTCTAAGGACAAATTTCATTTAATATAAACGCTAGTAAACTATAATGTACACACGCATCAGAAGAAAATGATTAAATTAACAATACTTACTTCATGTGTTTCAATCGTTGCATAAATCTGTGCTTATGTCTGTGCGTCCTAAATTTAGGATGATGCCCTTGAGGATCTAGTTGAGACAAATTTACTAGACCATCTTCCGGTAAAACTGTCTCAACCCATAACCGACAAATATTATCTTTGCATGATGTTACCAGCATATTAGAAACAGATCCCCTAGAAAATACACAAGTATTATATTAGTAATGTAACTTCCATTTAGATGAATTCGTTCTTACTTCGGCATATATTTACTCGTAGTGCGCCAAGATAAATGTGTAACGGCTCTAGGATGGGCAATATAAACGAACCCGTATTGCAGTTCGACTTGCCCGTCCATACTTTTCGATGTAAACAAAACTATAAAAACAATGAATAATTATTTTACTAGTTTTGCGTACTTTTTAATTGTTTTTTTTTTACGATACATACAATGCTTATTTTCATACCAAATCTTAACCAATCGATCATTATTGCCACACGTAGCAAATAAAGTTCCATCTGGACTAAATGCCATATGCTGGACAGATATAGCAGTTGTTGCTTTCCAGACACATTTCCAGGCTTCATTTATATTATCTAGTTTAAAAAATATATATTTCAAATTTGCGACTGGCTTTAGGACCAATAGAGAATTTGAAATGTCTATTTTTATCGATTGCGAATGAAAATTAAATGATTGAAATCTATTGTTAACATAGGTAGGTACTAGAGTAGGCGTAACTCAAAAGGCGGGGTTTAAGATGTGGAAAGTATACTGCATAGAGTAGGAATAACTCAGGGCGGTGCCTAAAAGACTTGCGTTTGAAACATAATGGACATTTCAAAAACGAATGATTAAATTATAACCTTGTGTATCAGGGCTTTGATCTCCCATCTCACTGTATTCTGCATTGGTGTCTCCACCACCTAAAGTAAAGGTAACAGGTTCCCTATCGCTTGATTGTTGATTCAGATGCCATAATTGCACCTGGGCGCCAGCTGTAAGCAACCTGGTGCCTTCTAGGTTCCAGCTAAGCGCCCTGACGGCTGAGTCTGTCGTGAGCGACCCAGTTTGGACCCATCTATAATCCAGTCCCTAACACCCATATTTTAATCAATATTTTCATCACGAAAACTAATTACACTTAAGAACCCCTGAAACTACGTCTTACATGAGTTGTGCTGTTATGAATCAGCGGCGTAGGTTCGTAAATACAGACAGTATTCTCGTAAGCCGCTGCGATCTTTCCTGTATCGCTCGAGCAATCAACAGATGAAATACGAATATAATCGTGCGTCGCCCCAGGAATGATTTGTACACGTTCGAACGTTGACGCCAAAATGACAATGTTACAACCGGCCGCATACGCCTTGACAATAACTTATGCTTTCAATCTCGACAAATGATATAGATTTAAACTTACTGTAAACGGCACCCCTTCAACACTTCCAACAGCGAAGCACTTATCGCCCGCGTTACACGCACCACTCACTATTTGATGTAAATTCATCGTTTAGTGATTATTTACAACATATTTAATGAATTCATTGGTCAAAGCACTCGAACCACAACTATATAGTAGAAGACATCTTGTGCTGCTGTCAGCTGAGTTTCAGGTTTGTAGATAGATAGATGACAGTTTAACTAGTGTTACCAACCGTTTATAACGAAATGTATATTTTTACTATAGTTAAAAACACTTCTCAATGCGACCACATGAATATCTATTATTTATTTTAGCATATGAAACAAATTATTATAATATTCTAACTAATATTTTATTTATTTGCCATGCTACTGCTTCTTTGATGATTCAAGGCAGGGGTAGCGTTTTAAATTTTTTATTGAGGGCACCATGGTAATTTTTTTTAAATTACCTAATTTAAATTCAATACAACGCTATTTAATTTATCACATTTATTTATTAAGTTAGCACAGCTTGTATTTTAAGTTTTTTATTTGCTTATTCTAAAAATATTTATTTGCAAAGAGGAAACGCGATAAGATTACCGCGGTAGAAGATAATGAAAAATACCCACATTAAGAATAAAATTAGAGCATATTATACAGTATTTTATTAATTTGCATCAGTTAAAATGTCTGAATATAATAATTCCAAGTTACATAACGTCATACGAAAATGGAATACGCAACAATTGATCGAAACTCTCAAAGACGTAAGTATCGAAATCAACTATATTGAGGAAAACAATTGATTATTTAAAAAAAAAACATTACAGAATGGCTTGGATGAATGTTGCGATGTAATTCGGGATAAACAAATTGACGGAGATGCATTTATGGTACAGATTTTCTTATTATCAAATAATAATAATAATGAAGCTTTAAAATTAGTAACACTAAATTTAAAATGGTTGCAACAACTATTTTGAATTTAATATTAATTTTGAAAGCTTTGGAAACGAAAACAAAACTCAATTAAATTTAATTTAGAATTTGACTGAGGGTCAGTTGGTGTTATGGAAAAGCAAACTAACTAAATTGCAAATAACGCGATTATGGTGGGTAATCCAACTAGCTCATGGCATACCTGAAGATTTTATCCGATCAAAGAAGCCAAGCATACATAAAAAAAATTCAAATATACTTGCAAAAGCAAATTCGATACAAAATAAATTAGAAAAAAGTAGACTTCAAGAAGAACCACAAGAATTATATTCGAACCATGAAGCCGCAAGATCAGAAATACCATTAAAACCAAAGAAACCATTACCAGTGCTTAAACCAGCTTTTATTACAAAACCAAATCCAGTATTGCCAAATTATAATAAAAAAGTACAGGGTAATCAAAATAAAGAATTATCTATACCAGCGATTTCAACCTTAGATCATACATATTTACCGATGGACAAATCTATATTATCGATGGATACATTGCCGACAGCATATCCAATTCGAAATGATACAGCACAAAGTGCATTTGAAGCTACATTGCCACCATCGATTTCAGCACAAAAATCGCCTACATTGGGCAAATCTCCATTACAGACACCATCACCACAATTACCAAGTGGTAAAACTGCATTACAGATTCCATCACAACATTTGACAAATGAATTGAAAGCTAAATTCTCACCATCGAGATATCAAAAGTCGCCTCCGTTGCACAAAGCTCCATTACAGACACCATCTCCACAATTGCCTAGTGGGAAATCTGCATTACCGATTCCACCACAAATCTTAAAAAATGAGTTGAATTCACCTCAAGATCTTGACGATTTTCAAAAAGACAAAAATCAATCCATTTTACACCAAATGATAAATAAATCACCGATATTACACAGAATTTCCCCGCACAATAATGTCTTTTCTACAAATGAAGAAATTTCGCAAGAGATTCCAGAAAATCGTCAGCCAACTAAACCGCCAAGTTCAAGTTATTCCTGGCAGCCACCAAGCACCGGAGATCCGATCCCATTCCGACAAATACCCGTCACGCCTATGCAGTTACCTGGCCCGCCCATACAATTACCTGGCCCGCCCATACAGTTACCTGGCCCGCCCATGCAGTTACCCATGGGGTCAGTTCCCGACATTGAGCTAGATGATTTCGATGATGATTTTGATGAAGGTTACGAATATATTGTTATTCTCGATTCATGTACGTACCTTAATTTATATAATAACTGTATGGAACTTGCTTACCAATTTTTTTTTTTTTTTAGTTGATTATAAATCAAAACCTTGGTTCAAAGATGTGAATCGGAATGCTGCCGAAAAATTGCTCATTGGCAAGCCAAATGGAGCGTTCATCGTTCGTCCAAGTAAACATGAAAAACATGAATGTACTTTTTCGATTAATTATAACAATCATATCTTTCATGTGGCTATACATAAATGCGATAGTGCATTCATTTTGGGCAATGCTTCATATAATACAATCACTGAAATTGTAGATAAATATATGGAAGAGAATTTAATACTTAACGGAAAAAATAATGAAAATTGCTATGTTAAACTTCAATTTATTGGTTTTTAATTCAAATAAGCATTCAATTTTAATGATATTTACGTTTTATGTATACGACTTAGTGTAGCCCAGGCTTTAGCATAAACAAATTACTTATATGATTTACTACAGGAAGTATTTTCAAATAACTGGATATTCTTACATTTACAACGAAAATCTAATTTGCATTGAGCCAATTAGCGGTTTTTTATTTAGTGCTATCTTATTTGGAAACAATGCATGTCCAGAGAACTGTGCATATGAACAATGGTCATAATATTTTGATCAATGTCATCACGTGGCGTATTCTAGGAACCGTTTTCTAACTAGTGCATTGCTGAAAACCAATGCTGTCAACTTAATAAGTATGTTTAAGCTTTCTGTGGAAGGCAAATTATTATCTTTATATTGGTAATGCAGAAAACATTCCCTGATGTAACAAACGATGTTAGATTATAAGAATATTTTCAATGAAATGTATTTAACCAACCATTTTGAAATATATACATAAACAAAATGGCCGCCATATAATATCAAACCTAAGAAATACTTTTTATCTAATGATAAAAATAATGAATAAAGTTTTTTTTTAAAATGGGATTTTACCGTTCTGACCTATTCCTACTTCTATCCGATCTATAATCGCGTGAACGATTCCTTCTCGAATCACCACGATCTCTAGAATCATAACTACGATCCCGATGATCATTTCTATCTCTAGTTTCTCTCGAATCAAAACTACGATCCCGATCTTCCCGATTATCGTCATAACGGCGTCGAGATGAGTATTCTCGACTTTTATGTCTGTAATCATCGCGTTTCTGGCTTCTAGATCTAGACCGATATCGTCTGTCTCTAGATCTAGATCTGTAACGAGCACGATGTCGGCTTTCGTACGAATTTTGGCTACGGGAAGATCTTGGACTTGCGCTACCTGGATTGCTACTTTGTTCAACTGCTTCTTCGTCCTCTTTTGCTTCGTCTTTGTCGCTTTTTGTTGTTCCGTCATCGTTTAACCAATCTTCATACATTTCCATTTGGTACTCGATTAGTTCGCGTAATATTTCAGTCATACTTTTGCGATTGGTATGAACGGATTTGGTTTTGTGTTTGATTCGGCGTCGTTTTGCGTCGCGTTCTAATTTTTCGCGTTCCGCTGGCGTTAAATCATGTTTCTTCTCTGTTTTTGGTTCGTTACTGTGGGTGATTATATTATTATTATTATGTTTACATTCGGTTTCAATGGTTAGATAAGTTAAGCTTACAGGTTAAATTCAGGGACTTCCGGTGGTCCTTTAGTGGAAGTGGCTGAAAATTCGTATAAGGCTAACCTTTCATCTGGTGTGAATGTAGCTAAGAGTCTATTCGACGTTTTCGGTACTGGTTCGTTAGGTCGCCAACCTAAAATTGTTTTTTATTACTAAATTTAAACTGTTTGAAACATTTGGTTATTACTTTTAACAACAAGAATTCAACAAAACACACGATTTCGATGTTGGTACACACCTTTTGATTTGCTCTTTTTTAATATTTAAAATTGTGTGCATTGTCTAAAGCAGCTATTGTTATTTTAAAAATTTAACACCATAAAAGGATATACAAAAAGGATATATTTCAAATTGTACGGCTGAAAAAGACCAAAATTGTTACAATTCGGCCATTATTTTTCGCTTTTCATCTAACTTTGGTAAACTAATTTAATTGTGAATAGAAAATAAATCTTACCTGTTTTCATCATTGGGTTCTGTGCTAACGCACTATTCAGCACATTTACTTTCGTTAAATCATCTAAACGAAACAAACGTATTAAAAACGACTGAATAAAGAAACAAAACCTACACAAACTAACCGATAATTAGCGAACTACCCGGGATAAAATTCGGTTCAGATAATGGTACATCATTCGCGGCGTAATTCTCTTTATGCCAAGCGCAAGATTGCATATGAGTGCTAGCAGTTGCGGCTGCAATTCTATGTTGTGGATTAACCAAGCATTTGACCATTTCTTTTGTATTCTACGCCAAAAAAACGTGTTACATTTCGTTTGAATTTATTTTTAAAATAAGTTAAATAACCTCTGTGATTTTTTGGGCGCTCCATCCCAAGTACTCCAAAATTGATTCCACGCGATCCTTCGACGAACTTATAAACTGGTCTAAATTTTCTAACTGTTTTCTACGGATTTCTATATTAAAATCCATTTTTACTACGTTAAAATCGTGCAAGGTTGACAGGTCTACACAGGTCTATGTCCAGTGACAAGTCTATGTCTATGGTCTTCCATGAGATTATGCATGCAACTTGCAACTTTACAACCACAAATCCCATAGTACGAAAACGAGGTTAACCAGAAATTAATAATAGAGTACACACAGCAATAACATTATTAAAAAACCGGCTTTGATTATTTGAGACTAGTAATTAGTAAATACTGCAAATAATCAAAAGAATTTTATATTTAAATCGTAAAATAAGCAAATAATTTAGTTTTTATAGTTGGTATGTTTGGGTGTTTACCGACTGAGATCAGCAGACGCCAGTTCAGTTTCAGTTACCAAGTGGCCGCTAAATTTCATTTGAGTATCGGAATGCAAAGTATGTGCATCGTACACACACCTGTGTTGGACGCTACAAAATAAATGTACAAATTTAAGTGGAAAAGTGTTGTTTTCAGTGTGCAATCATTTATTAGATGTTAAAAGTGTTTGTTTATCGGTGTTTGTGTGTAACAATCCATATCTAGTGAGTGCTGTGCTTGTGGAATTTGCAGCATCTTAACTGGTGAAAGGTAGGCAAGATTTCAAAGATCTGTTGATGTGTTTGTAGATTGAACGTATATAAACCGAAAAATTCGTTTAGTTTTATTATATACATAAATGCCATCGGCCTGTTTTTAGTACGACGTGACATAATGTTGTATTCACGAAACCAGTTCTTCCAGATCGAAAAAGATCAGGAAATGGTATTATAACTAGGGTAAATTAACCGTTGCGTCTAAGAGGGCGCTTGCCCCAATTTACACAGAGATTAATTGAATTTTGTTTTGAAAACTATAGCTCACATGGATGTTTGTTGAAAATAAAAATAAATCGAATAATTAAGCAAAGCAATCTGTAATAATAAATCAAATATTCAATATGTAACATTTAAATTAAGTATGTATATTATAAATATTAGATAAGCTTGAACTCTTTTATTTTTGAAGAGAAAAACGAATTTAAATTTTCGCTAGTTTATGAATAAATTACAAAAAAAATTCCGGCAACTAACAATTAATTAAGTACATATAATTTTACATGATTATGCAGTGTGTACTGTGTATAGTGTTACAGTTTTATAAATGTTACACTTCGTGCATATTGTGATTATGCAGTGTGCCGGTTTGTACTGTAGTGCAGTGCAGACGATGACCTACAAGATGTTACCACCTTTGCGGACACCTCCCCCACTTATCATCTTTCCTTTACAAAATAAACCATTTTTTTTGCTTCGGTTCATATTTTTAAGTAGGAAATAAAAATGAGCAATAAAACGGGCAGGTTACGCGCTTATCCAAACATTAAAAGCTTTGACAATGATTTTGTATATTTAGGTATTTGTACTTAGGAAAGTAGAAGTATACACGTGTATATATATATATATATATACGTATTGTAGGTATATTGCGTATGCATACAAATATTTGCAAGTGAGATCTTTCTAACTGTGTTCTATTCACTTTCAATTTACAAAACACCTCGTTCGTTTTGAAATTCCACGAAGCAACAAGGCACGGCCTTACTACCATCATACAAAACGTTTGTTTATTTTGCAATTCATTTGCGTACAGACTCGGACTGGCCATTCAGCGGTTCCGGAGTAGCTATAGGTGGAATATATCCAGAGAGGTTGGACTCGAACCCGTCATTTTGCACACATACATATACTTAAGCATCATAGTAAGGTCAATTAGAAAATTACCTAACTATTTTCGTTTCAAATGTACACTACTGTACAATGGCGCCAATACACATATGCCTATACCTATATAATTCTAAACTAATATTTAGCGTAAATCGGGGCGTGAACTAAACGGCCTTGCAGGGTTTCGTTAAAAAATCTGAGTAACGGAACGGAACGTAAGGTTTCCCAGTGATATTAAATGTCTTCTGTATGTTCTGTAAAACATTCCAGGGGGGCGGGGGGAAGGGACATGAATCGATCATGCATTCTTACGCATCGCGTCGTGAGAAGAATGAATTGAATCAGTAGGCCAGGGAAAACTACTTATAATATACCTACGTACATATGTATAAAGAAACAAATAATAATAATATGAGTATATTAGCTATACCTACTATAAATTGCTCACATGAGTTCATATTACACGAATTAGTTCGTTGAACTTTAGCAACTGAGGCGTATATGGAAAACAAATGAATTATGGACTATGTTATTATTATTTTTCGTGTCTAATTGCGAGAAATATATTCAGATTTGAATCAGGCTTTTGTATTAGGTATACCTAAATAGATGCCATTTCCTGGGTCCGCCACTGCATTGGTCTATTGTGATGAAGTCATTGGATGACCTTCAAATTGTTCACATTACAAAAATAAGCATTCAGTTGTTAAGTACAACAAATCTAATGAAGACACCAATTTTTCAACAAAATTATTCATATTCGCATTTGATTATACCTACCATATCTATAGCTATAGGTATAGGTAACTGTTAGACGTAGGTCGAATCTAGATCTTACGTTTTACACATTCTCGTCGGCAATTTGTAACTTTTTATGCAACATTTTTTTGTACTTGTGAAACGGTAGACTTTATTTACAAGACTGTTGAATCAAACCTGTCTTTTCTTTGGACGTAACTCGTGTCTGCAGCCTAACCCGATGGGTGATGTCATACATGGAAGTGGAGTCTCCTCGGTATTATACCAACAGCGGCACCCAAACGTTTGAACACAATAATAATAAAAACAACGAAATATCTACCTACCTATGTACCTACATATATGATAAATCAATAGGTACAATTATGCATCTTCTCATTATTATATTAATTGAGATTAACATGTTGTTTGCTAAGTGCATCTAAATTGTACAAATTATAGGCAAAATATGTGAATCTTTTAATGGCATGATTAATGATTGTTTTTACAAAACTATTATTAATGATCACATTGCGTAAAATTAGAATTTATGAGATGCCTATACTTACAGGTGTGTGTGTGTGTGTCTAATACTTTCTTATATTTATCTATTAGTAAATTGCGAAGATTAAGTTTGGTATACCTATTCTTTGCAGATTTTTCATTGCAAAATGCCGCTTTCTGCATTATTTTATGTTCTGTAGTGAAATGCACGTTATTTTTAAGGAGATTTAAATTTTTTTATAAATGGGCAAGTATTCATAACACCACTGATGTGGGGCTTTGCGAATGTGTTAACGGGGCTCGTGCTCGTGATCGTGATCGAATACCGTTACAACGCGCGCCAAAGTATGTAATGAAATATATTACACATATACCTGGGTATGGGTATGTACATATTTCTTTTTCTATTTATAGCCCTTATGTAGAGTAGAAGGGCACACATTCATACGCCATGTCACGAAATTATAGTTAAAATACACATCCTACTCCTCAAACACAACCGTGTCTCTAAAGTATTAAACAGATGTCGAACAGATTTCCAGTGCAAACAGTGATGCACCGGAAACACGTCATGGCTAGCCCTGATTTGGCTATTGCGAAAACACTAGAAAATTTGTGTTCATCATTGGGTTATCTATATAATTGTTCATAGAATAACAATGAGTAATCGAATTATTTATTTATTTACCTATAATTTGTATTGTAGATATGATAAATGGTAACGAATAACTAAAACAATCAATATCGCATCTTGGCAATCTTTTGCCTCATTTCGGTTCGTAAAGTTCATCTATTCTACATCACTACTTGCTCTCAATCATATTTTATTTCGAGGACGATCCTGCATTCAAGTTATAAATATAGTATATCCTTTACAATGTTGTCGCTGATGATGTATTGTTTTTAACTACATATAGATATAGATGTGTGTTGTTTGAACATTATTATAATTTATTCATACAGATAAATGCGTTCATAGGTCAGAAATAAATCATTTTTTGCATTGTTCATTTGTTTTGATGACTTGATTGACAGTTACAGTGATTGTTTTCTCATTTTATCTAATAACAATCATTCTAGAAGCTACTATATTTATATTTATTATAAATGCCATGTATCAAAGCTTTACTCATATGTATGTAAATACTTTGTGCCAAAATGTCTTCATACTTGAATAAATATTCGATTCTAATTCTAATTACTATTGATTGATTTTATAGTAAATATTATGAAATAAGATATACTTTCCTACCTATACCAGGCATAGTGTAGTAAATACGATATTTTAATTTCAATATATACCTACATAGGTATGTATGTATGTACATACATACATACATATATGTATGTAATTTGATCTGATACTCGGATCGTGAGATTTATCTTGAACGAACATACATAAGTGGTACTAAACATTATATCTACCTAAAACATTTGGGACATCATTCTTTAGCTGAGGTATTCATTTAATCAAATATAAAGTCCATGATATATTTTTAAAATAAATAAACTGTGTGGCCACTCAAAACTAGAAAAAATGTTTAAAATTTATTTGAAATCGTTGCAAAACCAGTAAACAAACTGTATACATACATACATACATACATAAATTATGTCGTAGCTTATCTTTGTAAGATTTTTAGAAGAAAATTCCACAAAACTATCTGTTTTGTTTACTTGGCTATCACACATTTTAATGGCGTCACTATAATGCTAGACCAGAAAACACACACACACACACATTATCATTTAATTGTTATTAGAAAAAGTTAGTGAACATTTCGATTTATTGTACTACATATGTGTTTTGTTTTCTAATTGATGCTTATTTTCTATTGTGTAGCGATTTTACACATGATTAGTGGCGTTTATTGAATGGTGATTAGTTTTCGACTTTCCTATTGTGTGAAAGTTTGCATCATTTCAATATACAGATTTTTATACCTATGTATGACCAACGACGTCATATAGGTACCTTTACAGTGTTGAATTACCACGGGGACAGGGTACATGCTTAGCTCCTGTATTTTATTTCGCTTTCAATTTTTCTTTTATTTAGGTATAACTTTCCGTTAGATGTGAACGCTCTCAATTATTTATAAATTATTATTGAAAGTGGTAAATAACTTGTTTACCTATATTATTACTGTATGTATGCCTACATACATGAATGAAAGCAGTGGCGTACTACTAACTTGGGTAATGAATAACCAAGTCTTCAAATGGGTTTGTGGGTAGTACAGAATCTATAGTATTAAAGTGCCAAAGCGGTCAATCAGTTCGCCACAGAGTAGCCATTGCGTTGTTTACTATAGGTATATACGGTACGCCACTGTTTAACATGAGCGTAGTTTATTAGAAAAGAAATGGACAAATAATAATAGATAACCGCAAACGAAAGAATGGCGTTTTTAATTTCAATTTGAATTGTTCGTTTGCACAAATACAATAAAACTTTCTCCATACATTTTCTTTCACATTTCATTATAATTTATAACAATTCTGCGTCTGTAACCTATCCCGACTTTCGGTATTGTTGCAATTTCCTGTTTCCGGTAAATGTAAACAACGAAAATGATATACATACATACACACATACCTATTTGCTAAAGTACACTCTTTAACAAAACACAAACGTAAAACGGCAATCATTTAAAAAATATTTATTAGTTAAAAGAGGCTGATGAGTTTGCAAATTTAATCTGCGTTTTAACTGCTGACTGTAAAACAAGTGATAGTATTTTATGTCAAAGGCACACCTTGACATTGTGAATTGTTATATATTATTATTGCAATGTCCCCCACCTCGCCCCCTTGTGGTAATGTACACCATTGTAGTCGAAGGATAAAATATCTATAATTTCCTGACGTCATCTCCTGTTCTATATTACTTGTATGTATGTATATATGTGTGCATACTATATTCAGTTTGGTTGCATTGAGACGGCTCCTTTTTAGTGACGTCACTGCCATTTTGCCTAATTTACGACTGGTCTCATTCGCTCTGATAATTTTAACAATAAAAAACGTTTTGTTATGTGAACGTGCCTGTTTTTAACTTTAGCAATTTAAGCTATAGCAGAGATAAACGAGTACTTTGACATAATTACGCAAATATTCCAGTTATTTCATGGAACGTAATAACTATTTTTATAAATGAGATGAATACACAATTTTAATTATGAGAAATCAAAGGCTATAATTATCGGTTGTTTAACAATAACAACTGATGACCAAATGTTATTAAATTTGTAAAGTATAGATGGCTAAGATTACTTTCACGCATAATAATTATAAACATAATTAGTGTTGCTTTCGTTTATTAAATTTTAATCTTGTTATTTTTATCATAATTGTAGGTAAATGAAATTTGTATAACTTTTACTAATAAATTGTTTTATTTGGTATTAATTTTTTTTATAATTAAAACTAATTGTGGTTTAATAATGGTTTGAATTGATTACGTTTTCATGAATTTCAAAATAATTTTTTATTGTAATTGAAACCCGAGCTGTTATTATTATTATTATTTCGTAATGCGAATTAAGAGATGTTTTATGTGATAAAAAATACATACAGTAGCAGTAGCACTGACATCATTTGGTTTAGTATGTTTGCTGTTCCATATGAACTAGTTAGCGAAATAACAATTTTTGCACAGTTATTCACAGACTTTTATTGAAAATACATAGTTCAAAATCTTCTCGATTTTCTACCTTATATGTATATCACCAACAGTCGCTAATAACATGACGAAAAACGCTTGAAAATATCAAGTATATATTTTTTTACCTGTATCTATTAAATAGAAAGGGCCAAAGTACAATTTTGTTAAATATAAATATGTGTTAATATTTTTTTGTGTCATTATTGATTATACGTGCTGATAACTATATACGATATGATAGTCGAATCACTAGTGTTCGAGAAAAAGGTGTTTTATTTTAGTGCAGTGACTAATATGCTTATATTGCACAAAATAAAATAATAAAAATGTGGAAATCTCGAGACAGCCCTTACGGTAACTATTTTTATACTAAATCTGTTCATTTATCTTACTTTTTTGTCTTTAAACTGTTTGCAAAACAAGCCACTTGAATGTAGTGCAAAATTTTATTTTAAAAAAGCATTATACTATATATTACCTACATATGTATATAAAGGTTTAAAGTAAATTTGGTTGATTTTTTTAATAAAAAAATAATTTTTTATTTATTGTAGCTGTAATATTCGTATCGCTTTTATCGAGATTAAATATCGCCGTATTAACTGATAGTCAATAAATAATCATGCAGTTATTGATTTCGACATATGAATGTAATTTTTTGCAAATCGCCAGATAGACATCGCAGAGGTTACGAAATTTCTTTCGCCGTGCAAATCGAATTAATATGTAGATATGTCTATTTTGAAAGTTTCTAATGACATTGAAATATCAAAAAGATACTTTCAACATTTTTTTTAAAAACTATTTTCGTTCTTTATTGTACATTCGAGTTTAAGATAGCCTTATCCGTGTTTAGTTTTTAACAATACATCCCCTGGGAGATCCTCAGTATTCAAATATTTAATTTTGATATAGGTACATACCTAGTACAATCAAATAATGCAACGAATTAATAGCGTGAGATTTAAGTATAAATGTGCTATTAGAATCAGATATTGTTTTTACCGAGCCTCTTTCTTTTTAAGTTGGCCTCGTACATTATGAGATACGAGAATCACGAGGTCCACCGAAACGAACCAACATGACGCAACGAGACGATGTCCAGAAATTCGAACAGGGTCGAATCAAAGCCCTCCAGGAAGAACGGTTGCACATCCAGAAGAAAACATTCACGAAATGGATGAACTCATTCCTCCAGAAAGCGCGCATGGAGGTGGAGGACCTCTTCCAGGACCTGGCGGATGGCAAAAAGCTGCTCAAACTTCTGGAAATTATTTCCGGCGAGAAATTGGGCAAACCAAACAATGGCAAAATGCGCGTACACAAAATCGAGAATGTCAACAAGAGTTTGGCGTTCCTGCATACGAAAGTAATTAAATCAACTGTTTTGATTGTTAAATACATCCAGAATTAAATTTTGTATTGGTGATAGGTTCGATTGGAAAGTATTGGTGCCGAAGACATTGTTGATGGAAATCCTAGATTGATCCTGGGTTTAATTTGGACTATCATTTTACGGTTTCAAATCCAGGAAATTGAAATCGATGTTGTAAGTAAAGGGACACACTAGATGTTTGGCAATGAGATAATAAGTAATGTCACATCTAAATTCTTTTTGATTCTAGGATGAAGAGAATGAGAGCTCTGAAAAGAAGTCCGCAAAAGATGCGTTACTTATATGGTGTCAACGAAAAACTCAGGGCTACTCTGGAGTTCACATCACCGATTTTACTTCCTCCTGGAGAAGTGGCCTTGGCTTCAACGCCCTTATCCATTCCCATCGACCTGACCTCTTTGTTTGGTCAAGTTTGACCCCGCAGAGACATATAGATAATTTGAACCATGCGTTTGATGTTGCAAACGACGAATTGGGAATCCCAAGATTGCTGGATGCAGAAGGTAAACTTAATGTTGCCTGAATTGTGATTTTTTGCGATCGGCACCCCAGTAATGAATTATTTTGTTTAGATGTTGACACCAGTCGTCCGGATGAGAAATCAATTTTAACTTATGTTGCCTCTTACTATCATACGTTTGCCAGAATGAAGAATGAGATGAAAAGTGGAAGAAGAATAGCAAATGTAAGTATTTGTACAGTTATTAATTAGTATTATCTCTGTTTTGCAAATTGATAAGCAGACATGCTTGTTTATCAATGTAATAAATTTAACTTGATTTTATTACTTGATAACAGTTTTATAATATTATTGTTCTAATATTTATTTTGACACACTTTCAAACTATTATTTAATACAAGTTACAACCCTAAATATATCCATTGACAACAACTATACATTGATAGTTTTCGTATGAAGTAAACTTTCATTAAAAATGTATCTCAAGTTACTTTTCATGTTAATTAGATCCTCGGTCAAATGATGGATGCCGATCGCATGAAAGTTCACTACGAACGTTTAACAACAAATCTTCTCGAATGGATCCGTGCTAAGATCGTTGAACTTCAAGACCGAAACTTTCCCAATTCTCTGGAAGATATCCAGAGTTTATTACTTGCGTTCGGCCACTATCGTACTCAGGAAAAACCGCCAAAATACATAGAACGTAGTGAAATCGAAGCCTTGTATTTCAACATAAACACGCAGCTAAAAGGACTTCAACAGCACGCGTACATTCCACCAGATGGGCAGCTAGTGCAGGATATCGAGCGTGCATGGGAGCGATTAGAAAAGGCTGAGCATGAGCGCGAAGTAGCGCTTAGGAGCGAATTGAGGCGACAGGAACGTTTAGAGCAGCTTAACTATAAGTTTGAACGAAAGGTGTTTTTTTTTTTTTAAACTTCATTTTGGAACACAGTATAGACGTGTTTGTAAATTTATTGCAGAGCGTACTTCGGGAGGGATACCTAAAAGAAATGATACAAGTATTGTCTGACCCGAGGTACGGGTCAAATATGAGCCAGGTCGATGCGACTGTAAAGAAACATGAAGCGATCAGCGCCGATATTATGGCTCGTGAAGAGCGGTTCCATGATTTGACGGCTATGTGCGCCGAATTAGTGAATGAAAGGTGATTATTTGTTAAATGTATGAAGATCAATTAAGTTTAATATAATTTTCTATTCAGCGTTCATGCAACACTCTAATATTTTATTTTATGCATAGATATCACGGCGCAGCTAAAGTCCAGCAACGAGAATCTGAAGTTTTGGAGCGATGGCATGAACTTTTAAAACTTCTAGAAAAACACAAAGCTAATTTAACACTTCTAGGCAACTTGATGTCGTTACTACGAGAAATCGACACAACTTTAAACACCATACATGAATTACAAGTAATTTACATAAAACACACACGCATAAAAGTATTAAACTATATATTTTATGTTATTATCCGATAGATGGTCTTTGCTTCTGCGGATGTAGGACCCCATTTAATGGCCGTCGAAGACCTAATCCAAAAGCACGCACTTCAAGAACTCCAAGTCACCGCGTTGGGTGAAACAAAACGCCGCCTCCAACGCCAGGGTCAGCAACAAAGTGCTCACCGCGACGGACAACTTCTTCAGCAACGCCTCCAAGCCCTGGAAGCTGCTTACGAAGCACTACAACGCTCCGCAGAAGACCGACGTGCCCGCCTAGAAGAAGCCCGCAACTTCTTCCAGTTCCTCCAAGACCAGGAAGACGAAGAATCGTGGCTAGTAGAAAAACAACGCATTTGCCAAGCGGCTATATCCGTCAAGGATTTGCGTGCTGTTCTAAGTCTGCAGCAAAAGCATAAAGCTTTAGAAGATGAGATGAAAGCGCGCAAACCAAAATGTGACCAGTTGTGCGCGGCCGGGAAGAGTTTGATAAAAGAAAAACATCCGAGGGCCGCTGAAATCCAACCGCATATTGATAGCATTGAGCTGCACTGGAAGCGGCTCGTGGAGTTAGAAGATAGAAGGAGAAAACAGTTGGAAGATGCCGCAGAAGCGTATCAGTTTTATGCGGATGCAAATGAAGCGGAATCGTCATTAAATGAGAAAATGGCGTTGGTAAATTCCAGTGATTATGGAGTTGATGAGCCTAGTGCCCAAGCGCTACTACAGCGCCATAAAGACTTGCAAGGCGAATTAAACGCCTACAGTGGCGATATTCAAGGCCTAAATCACCAAGCTGACAAACTAATCTCGGCCGGCATCTCCACTTTAGGTCTAACAGCGGAATCAGACACCACTCTAACAGACGTCGAAGAAGAAGAATGGCTCCAAGAACCTCAACTTATACCAACAGAAATCTGGGAAGACGTCCCGGTCGAGACCATCGAACATCGAAACGTTTTAGAAGAACGCTCTGTCCCTCAAATCAGAGCGCTTTACCAATTTTCCGGTGTAGGCATGATCATGGGCAAAGGCGAAGTGATGTATCTTTTAAATAAAACAAATCCCGATTGGTGGTCCGTCCGGAAAGCGGACGGATCCGATGGGTTTGTTCCCGCGAATTATGTCCGCGAAATCGAACCTCGTATCATTCAAATCCAAGTTCGCAGACCGGAGAAGATACGGACGATCCAGCGAGTGAAAAAGACTAAGATGGTTAAGCAAATGATGCCTGTCAGACATGTGCGGACGGTTAAAAAGCCGAAAATTGCACCAAAACGTAAAGCAGTCAATGATGACGGTGTCCAGACGAGAATGAATAAGATTAATGATACTTATAAAGAATTGCAAGAGCTTGCACAACGACGACATGCGTTGTTGGATGATTCTATACGATTATTCGGCTTTTATAAGGAGTGTGATGTTTTTGAGAAGTGGATTAAGGATAAAGAGAAGTTGTTGCAGACGGATGATTCAGGTGATAATGTTGAAGTTGCAAAGAGTAAATTTGAAGTAAGTTATATCGGTTTTGTCCTCTTTGTGTGGTATATTGACAAAAATGTTTATTTCCAGAAATTCTTAACTGACTTATCTGCAAGCAACAAACGTATCGAAACCTTAGACTCCGCTGTTGAAGAATTCGTTCGTCAAGGCCATTCCCAATTAGACAAGGTTAAATCGCGTCAGCGACAAATTCACCAAATGTGGGATCACCTAAATCGCCTAAAAGTCCAAAAGGAGCGCAGCCTTCAAGGCGCGTTCAGCGTCGAACTGTTCAACCGAACTTGTGACGAAGCCCGGGATTGGATGCAAGAAAAGATGACACAACTAGACACCGCCGAATTGGGTCCTGATTTGAAAACAGTCCAAGCCTTGCAGCGAAGACACCAAAATCTCGAAAGAGAATTGGCTCCAGTACAAGAAAAAGTTAATAAAGTTAATTTGTTAGCGAATTCGGTCCAATCTGGACATCCGCATGAGATACCAAATGTGTTGGAGCGGCAAAAACAGGTTAAGAATTTGTGGCAAAAGGTTCAAGATTCGGCCAGAGACAGAAGATTGAGGCTAGAAGACGCAGTTGGTCAACAAATCTTCATGAATAGCTCGAAGAATCTGTTGAATTGGGCTGCAATTGTTAAAGATCAACTGAACGTGGATATAAATGCGAAAGATGTTGCTACAGCAGAAAACCTGAAAAAGAATCATCAAGAATTGGGCGATGATATCCGGGCTCATGAGGACGAGTAAGTTTTATTTTCATTCCTACATGAATCTATAATCACTAAATATATTTGTTGTTTCTAGATTCCGTGAAGTGACTGACTTGGGTGAACAACTTCTTAAACGAAATCCAGAACGTGTTGAGATTTCGGAGCGTTTAGAGCGTATTTCCGGCGAGTACGACAACTTGATGACGTCCTGGTTCAACAAAGAGACGCTGATCCGACAATGTGTCGAGCTTCAGATGTTGAACAGAGAAGCAGATCAAATCGAAGCATCCACATCGAGTCATGAAGCATTCTTGGATTATAGCGATCTTGGCGGATCGTTGGATGACGTGGAAGCTTTACAGAAGCGGCATGATGACTTCATTAACACGCTAATCGCTCAAGATGAACGAGTAAAACAGTTTAGCGAGCAAGCAGATCGATTGATTGCTGCCAAACATTACGATAGTAAAAAGTAAGTTAGAGCATTTAAAATGAATGTTTATATTAAATTACAATCTGCTAACTTATTTCTAGTATCAATGAGCGTCGTAATCAAGTCGTAGCGCGGCGCAAAGCAGTCAAAGATTTAGCGCAAGCACGCAAAAACGCTCTTCAAAATTCGCAACAATACCAAGAATTCTCCGCTGAAGTAGACGACCTCAAAGGTTGGCTTAACGACAAGCTCAAAACTGCCGGCGACGAAAGTTACCGTGATTTGAGCAACTTGGAACGTAAGTTACAAAAACATGAAGCATTCGAACGTGAACTTCGTGCCAACGAGGGTCAGCTGCGTAACGTCAACAAAATGGGCCAATCATTAATTGTACAAAACAACTACCGCAAGTCGGACGTGGACAAAAAACTGAAAGGTTTAAATGATAATTGGGCTCAATTGGTGGATTTGTCACTAGACAAGGGTAGAAGATTGCGTCAAGCAAATGCTCAGCACGGTTATAACACATCAATCGAAGACGCCAAACGAAAACTGGACGAATTGGATTCGTCTATAAAAAGCAATCAATTGGGGACCGATTTGCGTAGTTGTAAAGATTTGCTCAAAAAACAACAAGCATTAGAAGCAGAGATTGGCCAAACAAATCAACGAGTTACCGATTTAGTAGCTCAGAGCGATGAAATGGAACAAGAAGGTCATTTTGATTCGGACACAATTAGAAAAACTGCTGAACAATGCCAGAAACAACTGCAAAATCTTTACGAGCCGGCGCGTTTGAGGCGCGAAGCGCTAGAAGAATCACTACGTTTCCATAAATTTGGGTTTGAGCTGGACGCCGAGTTGCAGTGGATTAAAGAGCATATACCGCAAGCAAGTAGCGACACACTTGGACAAAATTTGCATCAGGCGCAACTCTTGTACAAGAAACATAAGAAATTGGAAGCAGAAATCACTGGACATCAGCCAATGATTGACAAAGCTCTAGCGTCTGGGCAGCATTTGATTAATCAAAAACATCCTGAAAAGAAGAAGGTTAGTTAATGTTGTTGGGGCTGTATCGTATTAGGGAAGGGTTAAATTTGTAATGTAATTAAATCATTTTTATCTCTACAGTTTGCCATTTTGGGGCTCCATCGGTAAGATGGTTGTTTGCATGATTTCTGCACGTTTTAGTTTTTGCATGAATTAAGATCTGATTAGAGTAATCCAGTTCAGACATTTCAGTAACCTATTCATATGTTCTATATGCTCAGACTTCCCTCTAATGTTCTAGACCTCCAATTCCTGATTTTAAAGTGTCTCTGATCTAAATATAATTTTAAATCGCTCACACCAATATAAAAGCATTTTAAATTAAAACAGGTTGAATCATTGTGCGACTCAGTTCGAGAAGCGTGGCAGGATCTACAAGACAAAGCTCAACAACGCGCCCAGAAGCTCGAACTGTCTCTAAAAGCGCAGCAATACTTCTTCGAAGCTGGCGAAGTTGAAAGTTGGCTTAATGAACGCAATGATGTGCTTGCGTCCACTGACTATGGACGCGATCGAGATGCTGCGACAAAGCTTTTGACAAAGCACAAAGCTTTAGAACTTGAATTAGACACATATAATGCAATTGTGATTGAAATGGGACATGGAGCTCAAGCGATGGTCACCGCGCAACATCCGGATTCTAAAGTTATTGTTGCCAAACAACAAATGCTTTCGCAGCAGATGAGGACTCTTCAACGATTGGCGACGCAGCGACAACAACGGTTGATGGAATCTATGTATAGGCATGAATATTTCCTGGAAAGTGGAGAGCTGGAAAGATGGATTGGAGAACAACAACAGTCGGCGAGTAGCGAGGATTATGGACAGGATTATGAGCATTTATTGGTAAGTTCTAAATGCTATTTTTAAATTTTTAATCTCTAAAGTGGTTGTACATTTGAATATTTTGTAAACAGATTTTGCAAGAAAAATTCGACGACTTCAAACGCCGAATAGATGCTGGCTCGGAGCGGTTTAACCAATGCGAAGACTTAGCACGTAAGTTGATTGCTAATGAAAGCCCGTACACTGAAGAAATCGAAAAGAAGCAAGTGCAGCTAAGGTAAGACTGGCTCATATATTTACTATGCATGTTTTAGATGTGGTTTTGGAGCACGATTGTACGTAGTGATTGGTACTTGCACTGTTTTTTTAGAGATTCTTCAGGTGATAGTTGGTCAGACGCGGTACTGGAGGTTGCGTTATGTCATGATAAAATACGGTATTTAATTTATTGTTTACTAATTTGCTTATAGTTATATGTTTATCTTTTTAACATTATGTTCATTTACAACAAATATTTTCTTTGTTAATATTACACTAGTTCTGAACTCTTCGTTAATTGACAATTTTTGTTTGGAATCTGCTATTTACTGTTTCTAGTAATCCTGTATTTACACATTCATCCATTTGGTAGACACCATATTGCTTAAACAATTTATAATAAAGTAATTTATTGTTATAAAAATAAACTAACACAATTGGAATATAAAAACAGAAAATCCTGGACAAGTCTTCTGGAACAAATTGAACAACGCGATCGTAAACTACACGCAGCAGGTGAAATCCACCGATTCCATCGAGACGTAGCTGAAGCTCTGTCTCGCATTAACGAAAAAAATGCCGCGTTAAGCAACGATTTAGCGCGCGATTTAAACTCAGCCTTGTCCCTCTTTCGACGACACGAAGGTTTTGAGAACGACTTGGTAGCTTTAGAAGCACAACTTCAGCTACTGATTGAAGACGCGTGTCGCTTACAGACTCAATACCCAAATAATGCGGCGCAAATTTCACAACGACAAGTCAATGTGGTTACGGCATGGGAAGATTTAGAACAGCGGGCGTTGTTTCGCAAAGAGCAATTGTTAGCGAATTGTGATTTGCAACGATTTTTAGCACAAATTCGAGATTTGTTGAATTGGGCTTCAAGTTTGCGCACTTCTATGATGACTGAGGATAAAATTCGTGATTTGGTAACTGCGCAAGCATTGCGCGCGGAACACGAAGCATTGAAGAAAGAAATAGAGGCACGCGAAGACAAATTTAAAGAAGTCTATGATTTAGGTGAAGCAATGATCCAAGCTGACCATTACGCCGGACAAGAAGCTGAGGAAAAATGCAATTTATTAATTGAAGAACGGGACAAGCTTCATACCGCCTGGAACACAAAACGTAACCTCTTAGACCAGCAAATAGATCTTCACTGTTTCTTAAAAGATGCGAAACAATTAGAGCACTTATCGAGCCAACAAGAAGCATCCTTGAGCAATATGGACTTTTCGGGATCAGTTGATGAAGTCGCAAGTCAAATTAAGAAGCAAGAGGCGTTTGAGAAGTTGTTAATTTCACAAGATGAGAAACACTCTGCGTTACAAGAATACGCAGCAAAGTTGATTAGTCAAAACCATTACGAAAGTCCATTGGTTAAAAGCCGTTTGGTTGATATTTTGGAGAAACGCCAAAGAGTCAAACAACTTTGCAATTTACGACGGCAAAAACTTGACGACGCATTGCTCTACTCGCAATTCATCCGTGATGTCGCCGAAGCTGAATCGTGGATTGATGAAAAGGGGAAGAAGTTGAACGCCGAAGTAAACCTTGGCGACAAGAACAATTTGGAAGACAAAATCAAACGGCTGCAGAAGCATCAAGCGTTCCAGGCTGAGCTTTCAGCAAATGAAGGCCGTATCCATGAAATCAAAGCCAAGGGAGAGATGCTGTTGCACAAACGGCATGAAGCGTCACCACAAATTTTAGAACAAATGAATCATCTCCTTAGTGCCTGGCATCAATTACTCCAAGACTCTGCCAATCGCGGCAAAGGTCTAGAAGAGGCTCAAGACATCCTGGAGTTCAACAACCAATTAGAGAAAATTGAAGCCTGGATTCGAGACAAAGAAATGATGATCCAGGCCAACGACATCGGAAGAGACTACGAGCACTGTATGGCTTTGCAACGGAAACTCGATGACGTGGATTCGGACATGCGCGTTGATGATGCACGCATCAAAACCATCAATCTCTTAGCGGATAAGTTAATAAAACAAGGGCGAACTGATGCGACTTCGGTCCATCAACGCCGCGATATCTTCATCAACAAATGGCGTGGCCTACAAGGAGCACTCAGTAAATATCGTGACACCCTAAGCGGTGCTTTAGAAATACATCTCTTCAATCGAGATGTGGACGATACTTTGCAACGCTTGTCAGAAAAAGCTGTAACTATGAACACAGAAGATGTCTGCAAGAACTTAACAGCTGTGCAGGACGCACAGCGTAAACAAGATGCGCTGGAACGAGATATGACAGCGATTGAGCGCAAATTAGACGACCATAGTCGAGAATCACAGCAGTTAGTCAAGAAATACCCAGAGTCTAAGCCGCATATGGAGCGAAAACTCATGGAGTTATCAGATAGTTGGTTTAACTTACAAGAGTTGGCTCGTACGCGCAAAGACGCCTTAGAAGACGCGTATGAGCACCACAAATTCCTAACAGATTTGCGCGAACTTGACGTTTGGGTTGGGGACTGTGTCAAAAGAATGAACGAAACTGAAACACCAGCTAGCGTACCAGAAGCAAATCAACAGATGGAGCTTCACAAAGAGCGTAAAGCTGAGATTGATGGGCGACAAGATGTCTTTGCCATGCTTGATAAAGAAGGGAAACTGTTGAGTAAGAAAGATGCAAACGCCACTCAAGCTCTAACGAAACTGAACGATTTACAAACGAGCTTAAGTTCTGCCTGGGAGGACAAAAAGAACCAGTTACTGCGAGCGTATCAACTACAATGTTTCAAAGAACAAGCCGATCAAATAGACGCATGGCTCGCCACTAAGGAAGCTTATCTTAACAATGAAGACCTTGGCGAATCTACTAGTGCTGTAGAAGCGTTGCTACGCAAGCATGAGGATTTCGAAAATATGCTGAGCGCCCAGTGGAACAAAGTGTCCGATTTAGAGAAGTTTGCGCAAGAGATCATGGAGAATCATGACGAAAACGATGCAATCGATAAACGATTACAATCCGTTTTAATTCGACGTAACAGGCTTCGCAATGCTACATCAGCTCGCAATCAAAAGTTGGTTGAGTCGCAACAATTGCATAAGTTCCTACGGAATGTGTATGAAGTAGAAAGTTGGTTGAGCCAAAAGTTACAAGTTGCTTGTGATGAAAACTATCGGGAACCAATAAATTTGCAGTCGAAAATTCAGAAACATGTAGCCTTCGATTCGGAGATTCATGCCAATAAAAGCCGCATTGAATCCGTTGTAGCTGAAGGAGAAGAACTAATCCAAGCCGAGCATTTCGCTTCGCACGATATCCAAACTCAAGTCGATTACTTAAGAAATGAATGGAAACAACTTTTAGAACTGTCGCAACAGAAACGTGATCGTTTGAATGACGCCTACCATGCCCTGTTGTTCAGCCGATCTGTCGATGAATTCGAAGCTTGGATGTCTGAGATAGAAACGCAACTTAACTCGCAAGACTTGGGCAAAGATTTGGCGTCAGTAACGAATCTAATTAAACGTCACACTGTTCTTGAAAACGATTATGTTCAGCACTGCGAAAACTGTGAAATAATCAACGAAACATCCGCCCAATTCGTAATGAGTGAGCATTTCATGAGCGAAGAAATTGAGAGCCGAACCATAGCCGCTATTAAACGATACAATTCTCTGCAAGAACCTATGCATGTACGCCACGAGAATTTGGAGGATTCGCTGTTGTTACATCAGTTCTTGCGTGATGCTGAAGATGAATTGCAATGGTTATTTGAACGAGAACCGCATGCAGCATCGTTAGAACTTGGCAATAGTTTAACAGCAGTGCAGAGTTTGCAAAAGAAACATCAAGCATTAGAAGCAGAACTTCTATCACATGAACCAATTGTTTCTGGACTAGTTTCACGAGCGCTGCAGCTAACTAGAGCTGGACATTTTGCAGCACCACAAATTGAGGCTAAAAGCAAACAACTTCAAGAAAGCTTGGCTAGAGTTCGCGATCAAGCAAGTGTTCGAAGACTTCGGTTACAAGACGCTTTAGAATCGCAAACATTCTACACCGAAGCAGCTGAAGCTGTAGCATGGCTCAAAGACAAACGACCATTGCTCGCCTCAAAAGACTTTGGCAAAGACGAGGACTCTGTTCAAATGCTTCGCCGACGCCTAGAAGGTCTAGCTTGTGAAATGGCATCATTCCAAAGTACCGTAGTGAAGCTAGCGAAGCTATCAACTGGTTTAATAGAACGAGCTCACTTTGATTCGGAGAACATTAATGCAAAGCAAACAGAGATAGAATTACAATTCACTGAGCTCCAGAAACTGATGACACAACGAGAAAAACGATTATCAGAAGCCTTGAAGTACTTTGCTTTTGTTAGGGAATGTGATGAAGTTCAAGAATGGATGGGAGAACAGACTGTCATGGCGGCCTCAGAAGATTACGGAACAGATGTGGAACATATTGAACTCCTAATCCAGGCTTTTGATAGTTTTCTAGCGGGGTTAAGTGGAAGCGAACAACGCGTTATTGCGTGTGTAGATGCCGGGCAATATTTGCTAAATGAAGATAATCCAGAAGACGCTAAGATTCGGCAGAAGATTGAAGATATTAGGCAACAATGGGATGATCTACAAGAATTAGCGCATGCCCGCCAGGATGCTTTGGCAGGAGCCAAACAAGTACATGTTTTCGACCGCACTGCAGATGAAACCATCCAATGGATCCTGGAAAAAGAAGCTTCGCTCGCCGCAGACAGTTACGGCCAAGATTTAGAAAGCATTCAAGCACAAGTTAGACGTCATCAGGCCTTCCAAACAGAATTGGCAGCCGTAAGGGAACAAGTAGATGGTGTAGATCAAGAAGCACAGCGCTTAAGTGCAACTTTCCCAGATGCACGTGAACATATCGAAGTCAAACAAGAAGATACCATCCAATCGTGGACGGATCTCGTCGAGAAAGCTGCACAACGTGCTGAGAATTTAAACCAAGCCGAACAATTGCAAACCTACTTTGATCAATATCGTGACTTAATGGCTTGGATCAACGAAATGTTGGCTAAAATAACAACGCCAGAACTCGCACAAGATGTTGCTGGAGCAGAAATGTTAATTCAACACCACAAAGAACATCGAGCAGAAATAGACGCGCGCAACGATGCGTTCGGCAAATTCTACCAAACTGGAACTATTCTAGTGAACGACAAACATTTTCTAGCCAATGAAATCGAAGACAAGATCAATGTGTTGCAGCAACGGAAGTCGTTATTGGACCAAACCTGGAAGAATCGAGAGATACTCTACTACGAAAATTTGGACACTCAGGAATTTAAACGCGATGCAGATGCTTTAGAAAATTGGTTGTCCATTCGTGAGGGTATTCTGAATGACGGTAAATACGGTGATACCATCGTGCAAGTCGAAGAGTTGATCCGAAAACACGAGGATTTTGAAAAGACGATTGAGGCCCAGGAAGAGAAATTCAGTGCCTTGCGAAGGATTACACTATTAGAACAAGCATTTAAACGGCAGCGTGAGCTAGAAGCAGCAGCGAAACAAGCAGAAAAAGAACGAATCGAGCATGAACGACTAGAACAGCGTAAACGCGTGGAAATGCAACGAATCACCGACTTGCGCAGACAGGAAACGGATAGACGACGCATCGTTTCGGAAGTACGTGACGATCATCCGAGGGAGCAACCTCCACCTCCACCAATTGCAACTGGAAGCTTAGGCAATATGGCACGCGTTGGTTCTAATTCAAGTTTAACCAAATCCAATTCGATTGCCTTTATGTTTGGCGATCGCCAACGCAGAGGTTCAGATCACGCAGTAAAACGCGCGGAAAGCGTCAAAATAGCTCCAAAAACTCCAAAACGAACGCCTAGTTTCACAACGCGACGTAGAGCAGGAAGTTTCCGAAAACCTAACCACGATGACCAAGCCCTTCCGCCGGTAGATGTCCAAGGATTCCTGGAGAGAAAACACGCGTTGACTTCTGGTGGAAAACGTGCACCAGCGCGCTCCTGGAAGACTGTTTACAGCGTTTTATGTGGACAACTGCTGTGTTTCTTTAAGAATAAGGATGATTTTGCAGATAGTAAAGCGGCCATGCCGCCCGTCGTAATTCATAATGCAAAATGTTCTGTTGCGGACGATTATACGAAACGAAAGTACACGTTTAGAATAACGTGCGCGGACGCGTCGGAGTATTTATTTTCGACAACTAACGATAAGGAAATGGAAGAATGGATGAATAAGATTACATTCCATGCCAGGCTTGCGCCCAGTCAACAATTGCTCAGCTATGATCAACATAAAGTAAGTCGAAGTGAAAATAATACAAATTCTTTAGTCACAATTAATGTTAGTTACAGCAAACATATGATAACAATCACGAATTCGACGCAAGTTCAGCATCAAGTCGTACTTCCAGTCCAGACTCGCAGATCCGTGTAAGTCCTGTTGTGGCCGCTCCTGGAGGGCCCACCCATCATCAGCACCAGCCCCAATATCTAAATCAACCGGTAACAGCATACAATTACATCAGTTTACTAGAATAGAATGTATCAAATACTGGACATTCTCTAAATATTGTTTCTTTTAGCAAAAACAGAATGAACAGATCCGAGCACCAATCAAACATCCCGAAGAAGCTCCGCCTATACCACCACGTGCTCCCGTACCATCGAATCGAAGTAGTGTGGACAGTCTGGATGGCGTTCAATTAAGACATGCCCCCATGTATGATGTACCTCAACAAAATGGCTCCGGTCAAGCGAGACATTCACATGTTGCTAATACAGGTAAACTAGAGATCTTCAAGGTTTGTCCAGATTCCTAATAGTTAACTGATTGATATGTACGAATTGATTAAGCTAGTGCTGTAACTGCATATGCAGCATACAACATGGCGGTCAACGGACACTAGTGTGACGTCATGTTTCTAGTTAATCGTTTGTTGTGTGTAATCTTTTAAGATGAATTTATTTGGGGTTTGCACTGTGATTACTTAACAATCATTAAATTAATTTTAATTAACTTTGGGGACAAAATGAAGAAATGCCACCGCCTCCATTGCCAGACACATCACCACCGATGGAGAACGTAAGGCTGGTTACGGGCCCCAAATGGTATCACGATAGTTTTGACAGTTCCACCTCATCTGAGTCACACAGTGGACATGGTCAGTTCACCATTTTCCCGAACACACGATTCTTTTTACTAATTCTAAATATAGGATTGTCTGCATGATCACATCCAGCTAAGCAGCACACGTAGGGGACAACATAGCTTCACTTCACAAGAGTGGGAATACTGATTAAAACTATACTACTACTACTACTACTACTAGTCATTTTGCATCTAATTATTCAATTCTCATTATTTATTAGTAGTAGCATTGATCAGTGTTGCCGACGTAACGTGTAAAGTTTCACAAATGTTGACGCATTTGTCAATCAAATTAATAGCATGGGTGGCAGTTCTATATTAAACAGTTTTAGCAACACTTGCTTGGAAGCAATATATTTGCTTTTTATCAGATAAAAATTCGAAAAATCATTACATTGTTTCTATTAGGTACATATACCGCGCCTAATTCTCGCGGTGAGAACCACGCACGAACAATGTCGATGCCCGTGGATTACCGGCCGCCGTCGGTAAGTTCTAATGAGAGCGATTTGCAGACTTCCCAGCCTAAGAAAAGTAGAATGCTCGGCGGGATTTTTAGTAGAAAAAAGAAGACAACGTCACAGATGTGATGTGCAATAACTATTGTTATTCTTTTCAAATTTATAATTGTTTATTATATTGTTATGTTGTATACCAAAAGTATTTTATTGCAGCCAACAATTACGTTTATTTTTTTTTGTAAATATAGATTAATATTAAAAATGGTCTGGTATCGGACATGAGCTTGGGTTGGGCATCGTGTTATCTGTTTTGTGGATGTGTTATGGTGTGCGTTTGGAAGAGATTTAAGATCCCGTAAAAAGTTTCTATTGCGTAAGAAAAAATGTTTAAACAAATTAAAATGCTCACCATTATTAAGAGAAATATATTCAATTCGTAATTAATTAATTGTTTGTTCGATTGTGCATAATAAAATTGAGACTTCTTTACGCATTCTTAAAACAGATCATCAGTTGTTTTGAGGTGGACCTTGCAAACAGCTGATCAAATATGACTGACCCAAGTTTTACATTTTTATAATATTTCAATGATGTTAATATATATTATAATTATATAAAAATTATATCATACTGACATGTATTTCCTATAAATATTTGTTATGTTTCACACAATAAAAATGTATTTGAATCAATTTTTAATGCGTAACTATTCCCACCAAACAAATCCTACTAAGTAGGTCTTCTAAGATATTGAGTAGCAGTAGCAGGTGAAGCAATTTACTATAAATATTTGCATCTGTAATAATAAAATCGTGCAAATAAATTCTTTAGTTCCCAGTAAAAAAAAACACGAGTACGCTAATGGTGTTAAATCATGTTCAATAAATAAGTATTCTTTTTCTTATACAGATTTCAGGTTGGTGGCTCTGATGAATGGCTGATTGCTTACTTCCGTATCCTCTTTTAAGTGAAGTCGTGCAACCATGAAAGCTAAAGGAGAGGTTTGTTAACTAAATATTAAACATTTCTATATTTTCAAACGTATTTTCGTCTTATTTTGGATATAATCACGTTTCCTTTTAATTGTATTCAGTGGAAAGTTTTATGTGAATTCTTAAGAATTATCTTGATTATGTACACACGTGTTGACACAACATGCTTTTACGGTGTTTAGTGAATGTCTTGAAAATATGTGATTTAAATATAGATATGGATGTTGGATGTGTGTTAATTTTTATTGGAGTAGTGTTAAACTTGTGTATTTTATCTCCGTTCATTTTTCGTCATTGTTATTATTGTTTTAGTTGAAGGAGTATGAGGTGATTGGGCGCAAGCTCCCCACCGACAAGGAGAAGACAACTCCTTTATATAAAATGAGGATTTTTGCTCCCGACCGGATCGTAGCAAAATCTCGTTTCTGGTATTTCTTGCGCCAGTTGAAGAAGTTCAAGAAATCCACTGGTGAAATCGTTCACCTGAAACAGATTTCCGAGAAAACGCCGACCAAAATAAAAAATTTTGGCATTTGGTTGCGTTATGACTCCCGCTCTGGTACACATAACATGTATAGAGAATACAGAGACTTGAGTGTTTCTGGCGCTGTTACACAGTGTTACCGGGACATGGGTGCCCGTCATCGTGCCCGTGCTCACGCCATACAGGTAAATTCAAATTTAAAAAAAAAAACCTTTTCTGCTAACAGTTTTAATTTATTGTCGTTTCTTAACAGATCATTAAAGTGGAGGAAATCAAGGCCGCCGCCTGCAGACGTCCACAAGTCAAGCAATTCCACGATTCCAAGATTCGTTTCCCATTGCCCAAGAGAATCCAGCCCATCAACAAGATGAACCGGTTCTCTGTCCGCAAACCGCGTACATATTTCTTATAAATAAATACTTTTAATATTGAAATAAAACTGATTACATATTATTTTCATCGTTTTGTAACTAATGCATAAAAAGGATTATTTAATTTGAAATTTCAATCTTAAAATAAAACCTAATTTACAAGTATTGACTTCCCGTCCGTAAACGTATACACTTGTTTATATATTCATGTTGAACACTAGGTTGGGTTGGCAACATTGTTATATATATCTCTTCGTTGATGACAGTAGCTGTTGATTTGTAAATATTTTAATTTAGCTATAAGTATTAATGATGGGAAACGAATCATCACAGCCATCAGGATTAGAAATAGATGAAAAAGCTGTAGAAGTTACTGATTTTTGGACGCATCATTCCGCTGTTTTGCATGGAGAAAATATAACCCCACTGTCCGTATTTATCGGAGAACCTCTTGTCGGGGGTTCGCTCTGGATTAACAACACACCCTTAGAGAAAGCTGCTAAGGTATTTGTTACAGTTATTATTAAAAACGCAAAGAAAAAAGAATTTAATTCAACTAATGGTTACCGTATTTTTAAATGGCAAGAATTAATTTTTTTCCCCTTAATAATATAGAATTTACTGTTACATCGGCATCCATGTATTCTGAAATACATTTCGTCCTGGAACAAAGGCTCCAAATTTTATTTAGCTGTAGAATATGTGAAACCGTTGGCGCATGTAATCGCGAATCAAACCACTTTGCAAATATGTATTGGCTTACACAGTATTTTGAAAGCAGTAGCATTTTTACACGAAAAAGCATTGGCGAGCCATAACAATATTTGTAGCGCGTGTATTTACGTAACGCAAGACGGAAGTTGGAAACTAGGCGGTTTAGAATATTTGCGTAGGTTTCAAGATTTGAGTTTAGATTATTTAACGAAAACGCGAATGCATCGGTATGAGAAAGCCGTTGACCCGAATGAAGATAAAAAGGAGGATGGCTTAAAGAGTGGCATGATTGATAAGTACGCGTTTGCAGTACTTGTTGATGAGGTGTTATGCAAAAAAGAAAATAGTAAGTTTTGCACGGATTTACTGTGCAGTATCTGATTATAAAATCAATTTTAAACTTATAAAACATTTTATAGGTGATATTCCTTGTTTAGAGGAATTTAGACAGTATTGTAAACTTCAATTACAACATTTAGACTTTAACGCAAGACCGTCTTTTGACATAGTTTTAAAACATGATTTTTTCACACATAATTTCATAGTAATTTATTCATTTTTAACTGAGTTACCATTGAAATCGGAAGCTGAAAAACAAGAATGCTTCACTGGGTTAGCGCTAAAATTACGCGCGTTTCCAGAAGAAATTGTCGCTAGGCAATTGGGTGAATTGCTATTGTCAAGGTTGGTACTGCTAGATAGAACCGCCCAGACTCTTCTGCTACCTTATATTTTGGTACCGAAACAAGGTAATCATTGAATAGAATTATTAGTGTAATAATTGACGACAATTCGTCGGCATTTTTAATATAAAATATTGCTTATTTAGATAATGTGGAGGACGACGGTCACATCTTTTCCGAATCAACTTATGTACAAATAATAATTCCGAAATTGTTACACATATTCCGAGTTCGAGATGCACAAATACGACTGTTATTACTATCGCATTTTAAACATTTCGTATCGTATTTCACACAACAACAACTACAAAATCATATTTTGCCAGAAGTATATCTGTTCATCTAATAATTCTTAAAAAGAAATCATTGATTAATTCACCATTTTCTAGCTTTTAATCGGAATCAAAGACACAAACGATCACTTGGTATCGATAACTTTGATCGCTTTATCCGATTTAGTGCCGATACTCGGTGCTGTCGCCGTCATTGGCGGTAGACGCGCTAAACTATTTAATGATGGCCGCCCCGCAGTGCATTCCCATAAAAAACTATCGAAACGAAATTCACGCCGAAATAGCAACAATCAATATCGCAGCGATTTAGATTCGATCTCAGTTAGTTCATATACCCCCCCACTTTATTTGAATCAAATGTTAGAACTTCCGGAACGACCCAGTCCGGATGGGGGCGAAGAGGAAGTATCCACAGCAGAACTGGATCAATCTGCTGAGGATGATTTAGAAAATTGGTCGGATTGGGATGTGAATGAGCCCAGTCAACAAATTGTCCAAAATGGCTTAGGAATCCATGAGGAAGTTTCCGAAGGTGTTGATTCGGAACTGGAAGTGGTTGACATTTATCGCGTAGCACATGAAGTGATTACTTCTGGTGCAAATGTCCCTAACACAAAACTACCAGATATTTCTGAATTAGATATAAAAAGCCAAAGAAACATTCAAAAAGATCGAAATAATGACGAAATTGACTTTTTCCAAGATATGGAACCGGTGATTGAATTACCTAATGTAGTAGTTATTGACGAAAATCAACCGAATATTAATTTAAATATAAATTCGGTTAGCGTTGAGGAGGGATGGGGAGATGATTTGGATTGGGTTGCAAATTAATTTTTTTCTTTATGTATATACGCCATTGTTAAAAAATATTTTTACTATTGTAAGTTTTGCGGCATTGTTCCAATGTGATATATGCGTTTATGTAATATAATGAATTTCTAAATAAAATGCTACAAATTTTAGAACTAATTAGTATATATTTTTTTAAAATTAATTTTAGGAACATTCGTTGATCATTTATGAGAATGAATTCTAGGGACTTTTAGCTGTCACGCTGTCAGTTTTCGAAATGACAAAAACCATTTCCGTTTATGCGCAAATCCACAAATGTTGAGATTCTTTCTGAGTGGAACGCGGTGGTAGTTGACTACCTCGATCAAGTTCATAGTGTTTTTATATATTAAATTAAAATGGTAAGTAACATAAGTAAAATACTGCTCTGATCTAATAAAATAGATATTTTGCTAATGTATATTGTTAAAATGAATCCGATTCTCTGTTATATTTCGTCGATGATTGTTGATATAAATTTGTATGCAAGCCCTTGTTCATAATCCGGTTGTGTATTTCACGTGTTATAGCCATCTGGTTTTGGCGTTGATGCTTTACTAATTTACTAACAATGGTTAGTTCTTGTTGAATTAAATTCGGTTAATCGATATAATTTTCTCGTATACACAGCTTTAGATATATTTAATATTGTGTGTGTTGATGAGTGATTATAATGAACATTTCTTATATAAATGTGTTAATTATCAGCAGAATTCTCTTTTAAGAGTGAATTTCATTTAGATAATATACGATGTTAATTGTGATTGCGTTGAAGTTTTGAGTAAAATGTTTGTTCTAGGGTTTCGTAAAAGTGGTAAAATGCAAGCAGTACTTCAAACGTTACCAAGTCAAGTTCAAGAGGCGTCGCGAGGGCAAAACTGATTACTACGCACGTAAACGTCTCACTGTACAGGACAAGAACAAGTACAACACCCCCAAGTACCGTTTAATCGTTCGTTTATCGAACTGCGACATCACATGTCAGGTGGCGTATTCCCGTATCGAAGGAGACAAGGTTGTCTGTGCGGCGTACTCACATGAGCTGCCCAATTACGGCGTGAAAGCTGGTTTGACCAATTACGCCGCGGCGTATTGCACTGGGCTTCTTTTGGCTCGGAGGTTGCTGCAGAAGCTCGGTTTGGATACATTGTACCAAGGGCAGACTGAAGCCAATGGCGAGGAATACAATGTCGAAGCTGTTGACGACGGTCCAGGTGCCTTCAGGTACGATATCAATACCATATTGAATACATCGGTCTTTGAATCTGGTATTTACCAATATCTTTTACATTATTGTAAGTCATTGAATTGATATCGCCCGGAAATATTATTTCACAGCTGTTATACCCTCTTTGTAAACATGATGACTTACAGACACATGCGCGTCATCTGATTGGGATAATCCGTGACTTTTCAGTGTCCTGGTCGCATGTTTTATGTCGCCAGATTTCACTGTCTTGTCCTGGACCTCCTGTTCATGATTATAAAGTGTCTCTGATTTCTCTTTCATCCCCGAAAATAACGGTTTATTTCTTTTCATTCGATTTAAAAATAATATTGTTGCGATCTAGATGTTATTTGGATGTCGGTCTAAATCGTACGACAACCGGAGCGCGAATCTTCGGCGTCATGAAAGGAGCCGTCGATGGTGGACTTAATATTCCGCATTCGACCAAGCGATTCCCCGGATATGATGCAGAAACTAAGAACTTCGACGCTGAGGTTCATCGGGCGCATATTATGGGCAAACATGTTGCTGATTATATGAAATTGTTAGAGGAGGAGGATGTGGAGGCGTTCAAGAGACAATTTAGTCGCTATATTAAATTGGGAATCAACGCCGATCAGGTAGGTTTTCTAAAATTCAATTTTTACACGTTCAGGAGAATACATCGTTCATACTACGTCCAACTAAAATTACTGCAAAGAAGTTTTAACTTTGTCGTGTCGCAGTTGGACAACATAAAACTCTTCTGTTGAATGGAAGTCTTAAGTTCATATACATATTTTGACTTTTTTTTTTGCAGTTGATACAACTTATTATCGGTTGATATTTCGCATTTAAACTCGAAATAAAATTTCTTTAACGATTCTCTTATCAATTTTTGGCTTAGATTGAGACCATTTACAAGAATGCTCACGCCGCCATCCGTGCAGATCCTGCACACAAACCGAAACCGAAGAAAGAAGTAGTTGAAGGAACTCAGAAGAGATGGAACCGCCGTAAGATGACCCTTTCGGAACGTAAGAACCGCGTCGCTCAGAAGAAGGCCTCGTTCATCAAGAAACTGAAGGCGGCCCCTGAGGAGGCGTAAACCGGGTTGCGACAGTTTTCTATTCAAAACATTGTACGTTACAATGTGGGTAAATAAAAGCTTATTGAAAAATATATTTTCATGTTTTTTTTTTTTTTAATTGAGAGCTTTTAGTTATCTGTGATGGAATTTTGTTTATATGATTCATTAAAGATAATTATTTATAATTGTTCTTATTGTTTTTTTGTGGAACGTTTGGATTGGTGTAAGTGACATTACATGTTGATTGGTTAGGTTTTCGGAGTAGAACAATCTTTTTCTTGGCGAAAAATGATATTTTTCTATTTGAAAGTCAAAAGTTTAGTTATGCCTTTAATAGACAAGTACAAATCATGAAATTCTGATGCTCAAATGTGTTTTGTTTTACCATTGAAGGTAAGAAATAAAATTTATTTTTGTATTAATTGTGGGATCATTAAGGTATAATATTAATTAATTAAATTAAATTTATTTAACTTATAAAGCATACATAGTTGATTTTTGGAGCATTTCATTGGAGATTAGCAGTTTGTTTTTTATTTGCAATATTCTCATGTTGATACAAAATCTTCTTGCTTTGCGCCATGTTGTCCAAAATATGCTGAAGACTCCAATGTTTTTGTAATAATGCATGTTCTAAACAAAAATAACTATGCCGTATACATTGCAACGCCGTGCAATGTGCAGTCGCGTGCATTTGCATTCCAATATCATGTATAAGTGTCTTCAAATACATTTCGTATTCATTTATACATTGAACTTCTACAAAGTGAATCATTTTAAAACAATACATTACCTTTATAAAGACATAAATACCGATTATAAAGTCTGGGGCTCCAAAATAAATACACTTTATTCCATAAACAACCGGGATTTCCGAATTACTAGGTCGTATTAACCCCTTACTCGCCAGTTCGTAAGCTGTTTGCGACTGAATATCAACGCCGCATAATCTACAATGAATTTTATTCTGAAAGTTTTTTAAATGTAAAACAAATGTTTAACGACATACTCAAACATCTTTTTTTGGTGATTAGCCTGCATCGATGATAATAATCTATCGATATTATATCGTTTTATATGCTTAAACGTCGATTTTTCAACTACACGTCCATCTTTAAAATAATTTTCAGTCGCTTCACCGAATTTACCGTGTATCCGGTATGCTCGTGTCGGTTTAGATTCGGATATGTTGTGCGCTAATTTTATGCCGTCATTTAAACCGAATACTAACATAATTAAAGTTAATTACAATTAGCTAATAGAGAATACTTTTAACAAAAGCAAAACCAGCTCTTAAATAATACTTATAAAATGTATTTAAAAACAGTTTTGATGTGTTAAATAGTATCGTGCTCAGTTTAGAATATTTACATAAAATTCCACTAGTTTGTTTGCCCAAAAAATTCGCCCAAATACATCGCAAGTCTTGCGGTTGATATCTTGGTCCTACGACCAAAGGATGATCAGCCAAATTATCCCTTACAGTAACAGTTAATTTTGTTGACGTATCTCCTACAATATTTACGTATTCTTGTGGGGGACGGCATTGTAATTCGCATAATTCTAAACAAATTAATACGCGGATTATTACGTTGACTACGCCTATGGTTTTTGAGCTTGCGCATACAGTCAAAACAACTGTACGTTGAAAATTACAATAAAGCCCCAAGAATCATTTAGTTTCTTTATATTATAATTGAAATACATCGTTTCTGTAAGTATCTTTAGCTAATTAGTTAACATATTTACCTTTACAAACATTACTAGCAATTGTTTTACGAATTTGGTTGCATGAAATATCAGCCGGTTTATACACAGAAATTACACCTTTTAACGAACGCCAAACAGTTCTGGCGTCATTAACTAACATTTTTATTCATAAAAGTAGTTGAATAGCTTTAAAATTATTATTATAGAAGCAATAAATCGTTTTAAAAGTAAGGTTAGACTAATTCAACAAATTATATTGCGTAATTACGTAGCTATAGACAATGATTTCTATTTTAAGACCGAATAATTATAATAATCTATGTAAGTTTTAATACACTAACACGTTTCGGAACAGTTTCAATTTACGTTTACACTTGTGATAATGCGTGAAATGGTAAAGTAAAACGTAACCACAGTTAACAGTAGCGGCGTCTCGTTCTCGTTACAGTTCGAGTCGTTCGTAGTTTTGCAAAGATGAGTGAAAATTTGGGGCAAGTAGCTGAGGTCGATATTGATCCTAAAGGAGTGTTTAAATACATTTTGATGAAAGTTTTCGCCAAAGGAACAGCAGGAAAGGAGGCGACCAAGATGATCGTACGCGGTTATCAAGAATGTGGTTTTCATGGTGAGTTATTTAAATTTCTCAGTTAAGTATGTATGTACATACTAGCAGTGTCGTAAATGTGGTCTGGAAAACACTAAAGCGATCGTAATGTTACGATCCCCAAGCGCCAAACTTTAAACATTCATATTTACGACTCTACTACACACTGGTTAAAAGATAAAAGCAAACAAAAAAACGCTGCTTTTTGTAGTAAAGCCAAAATATTGGATACAATACAAATGAAATGTTCAATAGCAATTAGTTATTTATTTAAACAAAAGCACAAGTTTACATGATATGTCACAAAACATGTATTATTTCTTTATGTATTTACATCAGATATTTACATTTTGCGCAGTTAACCGAAGTTAACAATAGGAAAATAGTAATTTTATATACGTATGTAGTTAGTAGGTGTGTAGTAGGAATTATAATTGACTATTTTAGTGTGTTTAGGCATTAGATGAAATACTATTTTGATTTTTATTTCACTAATTCGTACAAATAATTGTATTGTGTTGGTCAAATTCGTAAATTACGTATTTCATATTTCCATCATGACTGAACTTGATAATAGTATAGTTTACTTAAAAAAAAAAAGGTTTGGATATTTTTTTAATTTAATGTCGTTTCACAATCGACGTAAGCACAACGTAACGTTATGCTTGCGTCCTCTGTTTTTAGTTCTAGAATAACTAACCGTCATTTAGTACGATGGCGCTTTTATTTTTTTATTATTTTTTTTTTTACGAATCAGTGTGTGCAACTTGAAAGGAAATTGACACATTTTTGAAAACGTCTATACGCTATTAAAAATGCGAGTATTATTTTAACAAATGAATTAGTGTTTTTACATCTACCTAACGAATCTAATATATTGTTACGAAGTTCTTCTACCAGTTAAGCAACACCAAGCTCTTTGTAAGCTAAATCCACCCGTTTTAACATTACAATTATTTGTCGTTATTTTCTCTGATTCTGTGATCGTCTCTATCAGTTCCGGTTTAGGTTTTTCTATTTCACAAACGATATCATCGAAATTCTCTTCAATTTTTTGCGTTATTTTTGAAGTAGACGGCCGCTGCACTAAACTCGGCCTTTGCAATACTGCAATTTCGTTAATTTCAATCACCACCTGTTCTATTTTATACGAATCTCACGTCCCATCTTTCGCTTGTTTCACTTCCGGTACCGTTATCGATTTGAGCGCTGGCTTTAAGTCTAGCTTGATCGGCAATTCAATTTGGCATTTAGTTAGGGTGCCATCCAAGTCATACTCAGGACAAGTGTGCATTAGAGTAAACGGAAGTTTAAGCGATAATTGTCCCCCCATTACACTGACTATCAGTTTTACTTTGACGTAGTATGATACGTAAATCGCGAAAACATTCCGATCTTCCGGATTGTTTGTATTGCAAGTTACTGTTGAGGCTAAACTGGTTCCGGATTTTGAGTATGAGTCTTCTAAAGCGATCCAGTTCTTTGTTATCCCTTTGGCGGGTGACAAATTGTAGAGTTTGTCTAGAACCATCCCCGGTCCTACAGGGCAGTCGTCTTTTGCGTTTATAATTGCTACAACGTTTTTGAACTTTCCATTTGAAAACATGCACACGTCTACGTGCTGGACCACAAACACCTGAAATGGAACATCATTTTCCTGGTTTTTATTTTGATTGTTTTAGTTTACAGCATTTGTAACAGTTGTCGCTAGTGGTATTACTTATAGAATATCTGATCCAATAATAATAATAACAATGAACAATTTTTAAGATGAGCTTTTTTAGTATATGTATATCAATATTCGCGTACATAGCAGTAGTTTTTAATAATAAAAACAAACTGTATTCTATTCCATTAATCAGTAATTTTAATAGGATATAACTGCACAGTGTGAAACTGTCGTTTGTCGGAAGACGCCTCGTTTGTCTTGTTGAAAGCCCGAACAAATGTGTTCACTTACAACAATAGACGCTAATCAAATAATTTTAAAAGCTTTCGAAGATATTGCGCACACAACCGCGCATAACCGAACCGGTAACTGGGTTATTTGATTTAATAACGGTGTTTTCGCAACCGGAAATCGTATTAGGTGCGCGTAATTGCAAACCGGGCATCGTGTTTAATTTTAACACGTAATACAATTTTGCAGAGATTTAGTTACTTTTGAAAGAACTTTTTATGCAGGAAATATAGAAGTATCACTATTTTGATGTGTGGATATAGTATAGTATGTTGTTATATGTATTTCTGTGTATTTAGAGTAAGTGCACACTTACTTTGATTCTACGTACGGTTTTGTTGCTATTGTTGTGCACGGATACGTGTACGTGGACAGGCTCACCGTGCGAGTAAATAGCTTTGTCTAGGGAGGCCTCGAGGGCTACGCGGCCGTCGCTGAGCAGGAAGGGCTTGTCGACGGCGGCGTGGGGCGCCGGCACCTCCCGCAGGGCTGTGGCCAACGAGGGCGCACGTTGTAGGCAGCACTCAGTGCGAATGTTCTCCATTTGGCTGCTCTATAAACAGAGAAATGTATGTATATATGTATGTATGTATGTATGTATATATATATATATATATATATATATATATATATATATATATATATATATATATATATATATATATATATATATATATATATATATATATATATATATATATATATATATATATATATATATATATATATATTGTATACCTCGTTATCACTGCAAATTTGTTCGGATGGCGCTTTTGATCCCGACTTAGCTGGTGTGCTATTCACACTGCAATCAGCCGGGTTCGAATCCCGTTTGGATGAATCTTCAGTGTCGTCCACGCCGTTACTAAGGTTTCTCTGTTTGAATGTCACTTTTGGTGAATCAGTTGGACCTTCGCGCTAAAATAAATATGGATTTTGATTCTTTGTTTCGTTTACGACTTGCCCAGGGGCAAGAAGAACAAATTAATTTCTTGAACGGTTTTTGACATGAAAATAAAAAATATTTAATCATTGCTTGCCGCGTGTATACAACATGCATGTGTTCCAATGGTATATCGAAAGAGTTAAGTAATTACTTTGATTGGTGATTGATGTACATAATTCGGCATGTCTTTATTTTGATCCTCCTGTTTGAACTGCGCGGCCGATTTTTCAATATCCACCGTTCGACTGTTGTTTTTATTTGTTCGTTTGTTGTCTTCAGTATTTCCTTTACCGAATAAAGTCGTGATGCGATGGTGATGACGTTGTTTCGCGTTAGCGTTAGCTCCTTTTTCGCCCGCCGGTCCCATCATGGGATTATTGTAGATGTGTGGTGAGGGCGGTGCGGACGCTCGCTGTACCACTCGGATTCCCATCCGGACTGTGGTCTTTTTCTGCAGTTTTTCATCTGGTCTATCGGCTAGGGGGAAAAACATTTTTTTTTTGCGTGTGTTTAGGCACATATAATTTGGTTTAAACATAATGAAGTCAATTTGGTATATTTAGTAGGTAGTACCTAAATATTTAACGGCGCTTCTTAATTATAAACCATCATCACTGTCAGTTAGAAGAGATGTACCTATGTATATAGAGGTACGTAAATATAAATGAAATGAGATAGTTAGTTCGTTTCGGTAGGTTGATAATTAAATTTGAAAAGTATACCTACATATAATAATTTCGTATTCGGATCATTAACGACTTATCAACTTGAAGCTTTAATGATAATGAATTGAACGCATGTTGTGTTCCGAATACACAATAGGTAGATATGTATGTATGTATGTATGCATGTTATATCGCGTTTGTAGTCATCATGTGACAATAGACTGGCATAAGTACATTTGTCACCAACCAAAATACGTTTGACATGAATGTATGTATGTATGTACGTACATAAATAGTATGAATATATGTTGTGATGTTGGGAATCACACACGTCACAAATCACATATGAGTATGTATCATTCATGCTTTTATCTGTTCGTTGCAAGATTGATGGCTCCCCCGTCCCATCGGATCCGTTTCCTTTCAACAATTCACGGTCTTACGTCTAGATTCTTTATAGTACGTATTATTTATATGTATGTTTCTTTTGTTATTTTCGACCTGGTTTTTTCGGTGTTAAACTCACTGTATTATACGCGTGGCACCTACTTAATAATATATTAATAACAAGCATTGTTGAAGATCCTGAAGCAATTATATCAAATTAGGTATACAGAAGAGAATCAAAACTAAAAATGAACAAAAGAAAATTCATTCATACTATTATTATCATCAATAAGTATGTATGTACTACATACATATAAGTACAATGGTATAATTTTGCTCTAAACAATATAGCGAATTATTTAATACACGATCACGTAGTGTAAAAGTTACAGATCCATTTACATTCATGAAAACGAATGCTTGTGTATATTTGATTATTTATTTGTTTATATATGTTTGTTTGTTTGTGAATGTATGTAAAATGTAAGGTTTATTTGATTTGAAATGCTGTTAATGTACATGTGAATATCTAAATTAAAATATAGTAGGTATATGATATAACATATATGTATGTATGTATGTACATACACATTTACTACATATGTATATGATTACTTTTCATAAATCGAATTATTTTCTATAATAGTGCTCATTTATGTATATACCTAGTCCATTAATGAATTACAAATATACATAATGCATTACACTCGATTACATTACATTACAGTACATTGCACTGCAGTGCAAAAACACACGCAATTATGTGTTTGTGTAGAAAGAAACTTTTTTTTGTATATTTTTAGAAAACCCTTGTTCAATATACGTATGTATGTATGTATGAACATACATACATACCTATATAATTTGATATTTACGGACGATCTAAAAAAATTGTTCTCATGTTCGTCTATGTCTATTGAAATCAATCTGAAGCAATTCTTTCCTCTCTTAGCTATTATTCATACGCTAAACTCCGAGGCCATAACAGCCTGTTAAATTATTCATTTGGTCGCGCGCAGATAATACTTATAAAGTGTGGTTTTCGAACGTCTCGTTTTCGGTTTCCAGTTTGGTGGCTACTGGGCTACTGGCTACGTTATTCATAAACCATTTACGTACGTCCGGAACAATAGGTCAAACTTGCTCTGCCTGCGTCTATGCCTCTGACACGGTTAGAAGCTCGATTTTGGACTTAATATAATCCATGTTTTGTATTTTAGTTTATAACATATTCATCAAAAAGTACCTAACCTAATTCATAGTTCTGTAGAAAATAGTTGAAGTAGCTCGAGAATATTAAACAGAGGCTATTAAAATACGCGCCATAAAAATAGTTTTGTAATTTAAGTTGAAAGCAGATTCCTTTGCCGGCGCATATCTTAATATATTGTGTATTTATCAAGGTTAAAAATATGGGTTACTAGGTCAAATTGTGGTAAAGGCGTGATTTTAAGGCCCTACTTGTCCATAAACGACCCCTACCAGGCTCACCACTCAATTCTAAACATAGGAAATCGATTTCCCTATATATATATATGTATGTATGTATGTATGTATGTATGTACGTCCGTGAGTGTACGTATGTTCTCACTATTTGGTATAGAGCTTTATGTGCGTTGTTTTCTTCATGTTGGTAATTTGCTCCTACGAGAACTAACATGGGGATAAAAGGTTTTCAGGATTTTTTTTTTATGCGGAAATGTAACATTGTGTGCTTATCCAAGTTGAGTTTTATACGAATTAAATCGCACTGTACTCACATAAACAGAGAATAGTTTTACGCAACATTAAATGTATGTATGTATGTATTTCATACTCGTAAGTAGTTATTGTGTATTTCATGAATAAATAATATTATGACCCAGTTACCAGTTCACGGCGTTTCACATACAATTTTAATCAACTCTCAAAGCGTGTGTTTTGATTTCTTTATTTTAGAAACATTGGTTGGATTCTGGAAATTTTATATATCTATGTAATACATACATACACACATACATGCATAACGTGTAAAATTAAATAATTGGAAATATTATATCAAGTTATTCATTTTTAAAAAGATTCTATTCCGTTTTCTAATTTATTATCTCATAAAATGATATATTTTGCGGTTCACGTGGACGACATTAATACAAAAATTAAACAAAAAATAATCAGAATAATTTTGTAATCTCTTTACTTTGTGACGTAAATCAAATACGAACTCGTCTACTACTTATAATAAACTTTTTAATGAAATTCCTTAATTTATACCGTAGAAAATCGTGGAAATATCCACCGTAACATCATTTTGATACCGTTAAATACACATTTGGTGAACCGAAATTTAAGTATCGCACACATGCACAAACAAATTACAAAAATAAGTATACGATCAAATTTTCTATTGAAAGCTGTTTTTTTGTTTCATTTTATCCAATGTTCATTATTTATTACAAAGTAACCATCACAGTGGATTCATACTTCGATGTATAATTGGAGCGTGATCAATATTTAAGTTCAATCAATTTTATCGCGACACTTGAATTCCGAATTAGGACTGGAGGAGGCTTTGTCTAACTGAACACCCCAATTAGGAATTAGGGGATTGCGTTAATATCGAGCACTCGTCGCTCTAAATGATGTGTAATGTGTAGAAGTGATTGGTTGAAATTAGAATTGTCCATTGAATCAAGTGTAGATATTGGTTAGTTGAAGTGTAATCGGCGGTTTATGTATAGTATGTTCATATGTACATATTATGTAGTATATAGTACATACATATATGTATGTTTCGAAACGTTACTACTACTACCATTATTTTTCATCATGTTCAAATATATTCGAATTTTAAACTTACCAACATATGCACGTATATCGTAACTAGTGCCGATGGGCGCGCCGTTGTATTCTTTCGCTGGTACTAATTGGACACTGGGTGGCGCTAGTGGGGTTATTTCCATAGTAAAAGGGTACGCATTAGGCCCCAGACGTTTCATCAATGCATCCTACAACAAACAATCACGGAACGAGACGTTTTACATAGTTCTGTTTTGGAATTCGAATAATATGTGGATCTAACCGAGAAATGTTTGTAGGTTTCACTGGATTATGATACCTACATTTTACGCAAACACTCAACTCAATTTAAGAAAGAACATGACTTTCAACTGAGCGTAGCTGAGTTTTTGTGTTCAAAACAATATGGTCTGTTCCTGATCACATATATGCACATATGTAGGTATGACTGAAGAAAAACATTACTTATTACAATTGAAAATGTACTTAAACATACGTATATAGGTATTCAACACACGCCTGTACTGTGTGAGCATTTGTTTGATGTTTTACACAAGTAACGACGAATATCCGGTATATGTGCTTCACATGACTAGGCTTCCGGTTTCCGGTTGAGTGTCCAGCGATGACGCCTCTTTCTCCAGCAACCGGAATAATATGCGTTGCGTAAGGCGCATTAGAGTCACGTGGATAATGAACCGAAAACATACACATTTTATAACAGTAGATACTCGAAATAAGATCAAAAAATATGTAAATATCAATTGGTTATATGTACTAGAAGTGGTAACACTGTTCACTATTTCACAGATACATTGCTCGGTTGGTAATAATGAAACATCAAATAATTGACAGTTATATGTACAAGAAATACCAAGTACTGCGTACGTTTTGTGTTCTATGTTGTTATAAAAGTGTAATATATCTACAATAAGGTACGTTTTGTTACAATTATAGAAAAACGTAATTGTCTATAATATGTATAGGTATGTAGATAGAATTACAAATAAATTGGCGTAATTGTGTCCGCGTTTAAACTCTCAAATGACTCGAACTACAAATTAACGATCGAAATATCGGTTTTCAGTTCTTTCAGCTATGCTGAAACATATTGTTCACAGTGTAACAATACATTTCAGATTCAGCCTCTCGCACATACGTGATACGATTCTTTCAGCTCGAATAAAATGTATGTATGTACAATACAATAGTTTTTGTTTTATATTCATGGCCTACAGTATTGATAATAATTTATATTAAATAAAATTTTTTAAAAATATTAATTTTTAGAACAATCTTCTTCTAAGTAGGTAGGCAACAAATCTGAATCTCTAGCATATCTTGTAGGAGGTTGGTTTCGAATTGATGATGGTGATAATAAAAAAAAACAAATTGAATGCCTAAATTGGGCATGCTATATCCGTACACCGTTCCAGTGCAGTGTTTCAAAATCGAGTTTTTGTCTTAGTCCAACATTTGAGAAAGAGAGAGTAGCATATAAAGCAAATAAAACATTACCCTATGTCTACAAAGCACATAAGCATTTACATAAATACATAAAATACATTCTTATTAAATGGCACGTTTAATAGATAAATTCTCATAAACATAGCATGTTGTTAGACATACGTATAAGTATGTACATACATACATACATACATACATACATGTGTATTAATTTTGTCTTAATACGAAAGAGTACCTATAGCAAAGTACATACATACATAATTTCGTTAACCAACTTCTTGAACCTAATACATATAACTAATTGTTGATATTAATACAAGAGTTTCGGATACCCTAATTTTAAGGAAATTTACATTTATGAAAAATATTTTTTTCTCAAGGTATACTATGTACATTTTTGTGTATTGGTAGAAGTAAAGAAGACTGGAAGGGTGGAAGGAGTAATATGAGTAGGAGGAGGATGAGTGCAGCTCGTTATTACAAGTAGTAGTGATTCATTTTATTCCCGTCGTGTAATTATATTTTCTAAATTTTGAACAAAATATCAAATTTTGCAAACAAACAAAAAGCCTAATTAGGATAATAATGATAAGTACTTTTTGCAGGAAATTTCTCGAATTAAATAAATAAGCCGTCGAATAAGGTAATATTGTATGTTTTTAAAATAAATTTTGATTATTATGGGGAAATGTATTTTTTGGATGGCATAAAATAGAATAGGCATGTCCTTAAAAATGATTTAAGGTGATAAGCTTAAATGAATTATAAGTTGATTAAATTTGTTTGGAAGCAAAGTAATTCATTTAAACTGAGAAGACCTAACGAAACACTATGTATGCATAGTTAATAAATGATGGGATGTGTGTGTGTGTGTGTGCCCGTGCGCTAGATCAAAGCATTTCCTGTGGTTTCCAGCGACAAGCACGCCATCTATTTATTCGCTATTGTGTGGTTTTAGTATTAAATTTGGCATTGATTAATTCCGGCTAATAATAGCGCTAAACTTTGGATACGGTGTATGTAGGTATGTATGTATGCATATTAACCAGATTTTTCCCCAAATATCCACAGATTGGACAACAGTTCGTCGTACGTTCATTAATTCTCTACCTATCATTTCAGCTGAATAAAATGAACATTGTGGTAGCCAGAAAGAAATCGTTAAAACATTGATGTTAATTTTTGTCTCACCTGTAATGGTGTGTTGGCTTGGTTAGCTACAGTACTGCTAGGATGTGGTGGGTAAAGTTGCGCCAAACACATGACAGCTTCATTGCAGAACTTCAGACCCATTACTTCTTCGTCTTCGCGTCCGTATCTTAAATCAAAATGACTAATTATAGGTATGTATGTATGCCTGTAGTTAGATGGCGCAAGCAGAATTATATTTAATATTTTGTTATTTCGTTTGAATCCATTTTATAAAATGTCGTTTTGGATTCAGGCAATTGTGACATTGACCGCTGACCGCTGGGCAGAAGGTGTTTGCGATCATTAATCAATACATGTGTGTTGAGTTGAGGGATCCACGTGTACTTTGATTATACTATATATTGATGTTTTTGGTTGTAAACTCAAATGATTAAAGGTAAATATATTATGTATTATTTAGTGGCAGAGTTGAATCTTTGAAAATGTATTACGAAACACGCAGTAGGTACTACCTATATTACGTCTATTTCGTTATTAGAAGATTGTATTTGTTAATTAACGTATGGTGGTTATTTTGATGATGGTATCGCAATGATGGCTATATTACTTGAACACAAATCGTAATTGTAGTGAAACTTTGTATGCTCTTAATTGCAAATATTAATTTCATTTAGGTACCTGAACGTAAGGGTAACTTGCGCGTAGATCTTGCGTTGGTCCACGTACTCCGGGTCGACGAGTAACACACCCTGTAGTTTGTCAATTCGCTCCTCTGTCACCACAAGATCCCGCGAGCTTAAGTACAGCGTTAGTTTGTTGTTTGGGGATGATTTCTTGAATACTCTGTCAACAATAATTAAACTTTTAATTAAAAGGTTCGCGGCCTAGAGAGTGGGCTGTGGGGAGGGGGTGGGGGTTCTGTCTCAAATATCCATCATTCTATTGTAGGCAAATTAACAAATATATACTTATAAAAACAAAGAAACAATCTTGCAAACTCATAATATATAAATACCCAGAGGAGATAATCCTCAAGTGCAGGGATTACGGATTTAATTTATATTTCTATTTTCGACGGATTAACGCAGTTCCCATTGTTACAAGTTCAATAGCAATTTATAGGGTTCATAGCTTTTATGGTATCAATCTTAATAACAGCGACCTTTTCATTAGTAGTACATGCACACACACACACGCAGTTGGTCTATGTTTAGTATAGGACGACAACCACATGCTTTGTTGAATTTAACTTTTACCCCTGATTACAAACAAGAGTAAAGGATGGTATTAGAGTGGTGGTTTGAGTATAGGAAGAAAGTTAAAATCAATGTTAACTACCTTGGCACACCTACATACGAACACATTCTCACATACGGAGAATAATATGTTTCTGTCGGGTAGTCTTTTATAAGCATATTAAATTTGATCAAAATTTCAATTTTAGTTGTTTGTTAAAATGTATATCCTACCTACATATATATAGGTATGAAATTATTACCTACACTTAGGAAATGACATTCGCAAATAGATACATCGCAATATCTCGTAAACGCCCTCTCGTTTCCCTATAACCGCAATTTTAAAGCCACAATAGTTCAATTGTGCCAAGCATCTCCCAAATTACAGCTGAATAAGGCATTCATAATACGCACTTCATGTTGTGTGGTTACAATGACGCAAGTAAACATTTCTATTACTAATTGCTCTAGTGCACTTGTTATCAGATTCAATTGTATGTACTAAGGTGCTAAATCATCATTTATTCAAAATTCAAGTAGTTTTCATTTTGAATCAATCTTTAAAATAACGGTAAATATTTACATATATTTTTCGTGTATTGTTGTTAGTCAGTTAATGAAGCGGCCGTCGGAATGGCCAACCAAATATAATAAAAGATCTTGAGACAATAAAAATCATTTGTTTTTTTTTTTCTTCTATTGATTTACTTAGCAAAGAAATAAAATCTGAGGAAAATAAGATTATTTTTACCTTTGTGAATTCAGAGTGTCTGTGTTGGAATCCATCCTGCTGGAACTGTAACAATTAAATTCTTAATAAAACATATAATACATTTTTTTGCTACAATTATGCTACGTAATAATAATACAGAAACGAATAACAATTGAGTGCACAACAAAATGTAAAGAGTGTGCTGAAAACTGAAAGATTTTCGAAACGAACAACTTTTTGCTTCACTTTCAGTTGTATGACTCTCCGAACATGTTTTACGACTTTAACTTAACAATTTAGATCAACTTTTATTTAACTCTTACTGAAATATCGACAAAGTACTATTACTTCTGGTTACGATTTGGCAAAAATACGAGATTCTATTTCTATCTATACATATGAATGTATTGTTTAAAAAAAAGAACATACATGCATAGATGCTTATGAAATGAAAATACATATCTAAATATCTATCTCTCTTTCTATATATATATATATATATATATATATATATATATATATATATATATATATATATATATATATATATATATATATATATATATATATATTTATATATGTACTTTTTTTCTTCAATGCAACGTAGATACAAATCAAAGGAATTCATTTGACTGGAAATGGAAATTCCAAAATCAATTATAAACGATTTGATGAAACGGTCGATTGGTCACAGCATTTGCTCCGCAGACTAGAGTAGTTTTTCAAGCTTTCAATGTGCTGAAAAGTGAAGCAGCACTGACTGAAGCTTGTCTGAAAGTCTCCGCAAACGAAGTGATAGAAGATTTGATTCTGATGATGAAATACTTCAACATTTCAGTTTTTAAAACTTTCCAGGATTCAGCCACACCACAACTCTTGAGTTAAATTATCAGTCAAAAAGGAGAAAAGGCCACATTTCAAATTGATCTAAAGTTTCATTCGAAATATATAACATTCTTTTTAAAAGAAAAAGAAATTTATCGCTCTTCTATAATTATATAGAATTATTTCCTGTTTAGACACACACTTATATATAGTATAGTGCGCGATTTATACTTTATTTAAAAATTCCATCTATTGATAGAAATATGTATATAGAGGGATATATGTATGCAGTTGAATAGATAAATATGAATAGAATTCTAACAAATGTAAAAGAGAAAAAGAATCCGTACGCCTTTAGAAGTGATGTGCGCATCAATATAGCAATTTGTTGCAAAATCGTTATTTCCACAATACGCAAAACAAATTAGTGTTTGATGGCCAGTATATTCGACGTATACTAATCCAAGATAATTGCGGAATTTAATTATTCCTCGAACCATTGTTTATCTATAATATAATTTTAGCACAATGCAAAAAAACAATGATGAAAATGAATATTTACCCCATTATCGACTCCATATTGAAGCTTAACATATTTCGTATCTAATGGCATGCGTTATCAACAGCATATTAACGGTAGCTACTAAAAATTTGAACAAGAATTACAGATGTGTGCGTTTATAAAATATGTACAGTTTATTAAACAATAACGTCGCACGTAATCCCGAATTGAGCCGAAAATTGGGGTCTAAATTTCCTGTCTGTCCCAGCTTTGATTATTTCCGGGCACCTGTACGATACGATACGTTACGACTTAAACTCCAACGTATTTTATTATAACGTTAATTAATTTCTAGAATACACAACGTGGTGCAATGACGTTTGACGAATCGAAATCACGTTTGATCTTTCGACGTTGTTAAAATCAGAGGTAGTCTAATCATTTTAAATTACACCTGCACAGAAAAGCTCGAATAATAGCATCAGCATCATAAATGTTATTCAACGGCATATCAAACACAGAAAGATTCTACAACACACTCATTGGTTTACCTGGATGTCATAAATTACCTAATATAAAACAACTATAGGCCAAGGACGACCGTTTTATTGAACCTTATTAACGATTCAATTGCCTCCATTGTTGAATTTTTATAACAAATATTGATCGAACATTCTATAACTTTCAATCAATATTTGGGCGACTGAATAATTCACTGTAATGAACTGTGTCTAATATGTACATACATACATAAACACACATACATACAGTACAATTAAACATACACATAATTACCTTTCACCTAACCCTGATTTCCCAGGTTGCTCTTCAAGCATCCGACATTTTGCTTCGATTTCCGGTTCTTCGCCTGCCATGTTGTTTATTTTATTTGAACACTAACACATCACATTTATTTTAGAATACACAACACATACACACAAACCTTTGATAAATACCGTGCTATGTTGCACTTAATTTTAAGTTTGATGTATTTGATGTCCATTAGGAAATCTGCAACAAAAATTATTATTATTAATTTAATGAAATATGGTCTATTTCTGTTCAGAAAGATCATTTTACTCTCAAATCGTTTGTTTATTTCTATAAATTTGTGGCGTATAACGTAAAAAAAAAGCGTCATTTGTTTGTTTGCTTTTTTGAGACTCTTATTGGTAATATTTAATCATATTCTATAGAGGGTATATTTTCCAATACTAATAATACGAATGTGATCAGACATATAGACTATATTTAAAATTGTTGAATAAATACACATTCGCGAAGTGTGCTTAAAAATTGTTATTAGATACATACTCGTATGAACTGTGTGTAAGAAAAAGTATAGATTACTGTAATGGACATGATAATTTTATTAAATGATGATAAATTGAGATACAAATTTCGAACAATTTTTAAAATGCTCGGTTTGGAACGAAGATTAATGATCGCCATAGCGTATATACGTAATATATTTTTAAAATTCGGTGTATTCTGATAGCTTTTATAGAGATTAGGCGACCAATTTTGTTTTACAACTAAAGCAAGTCCTACAACAAAATAAAAATCTATTTATAATTACTAAAGCAATCAATTGAAATAACAAATATTATAAATATAATTTATAATTTGTTTTAACGACGGATGAATGCGGGCGTCACATCCCGGAAAGCATAACCCAGGACATATCTTGTCTATATAAGACCGCGTGCAAACTTTCTGAATCATATGACGTCGTGTATTCTATCTATTTCTTTAATTTTCTTTCATACACTTTTGCAGACATTCAAAAAAAAAAATATATATATATATACCTATGTAGTAGGTATAGACCTACATATATATTAGAATGCTAGGAAAAGAGACAATAACGTGCAGAAAGAAACGAGATAAAAATAGAAAGCACAAAAACAAAATATCTTAATTGGCGCTGACATCTATGAAGAAAACTACAAACTATTATGCCCAAGGGAAATTTCACGTTAAATTCTCAAGAAAATTGCAGTGAACATAATCGAAATTGTCGCCATGTGGAAACTTAATTTATAATTTTAAACAGCAGTCGTTTTTACTTACCTATAGGTAAACAATTTATAACGTTTTGATAAATTATTTATAATACCTAAATATGTTTTTCTATCGTAGAATTGTGAAGCTCTTGATGAGTACCTATGTATATCGCGTTGCCAAACCAGTCCGTGGTGACAGTGGTTATTTGTGACACCATAGGACAATATATAAAAATGCGGAAAATATTACACTTCCTATATAATATTTTCGAGTCTATTTTTTATTTCTACATGAAAGAGTCTGACGAAGCGTGGAAAATGCCACTCAATAAACTGTGTGGAAATGGAATAATAATAAAGGTAGGGGGAAACGTGGCGAAAAAGTAAATAGGAAAATGGTTTTTGTTGTTGTTTGATTGCGATATATTATGTATATATACATACATACGTACGCACATACGTAGGTACCTACTAGAATAGGCTTTTGGTATTTGATATGTGTATATAGATTTATTGACAAATAGAAAATATTTGGTGGAGCCAATAATTAATGTCTTTGACTGTGTTAGTAATTAATTTACTTATTTTCTCATCAGTTTGGCATTAGTTACACTCGCAATTTATAATTATTTCGGACTGTGTCAACGTTATTGATCCTTCAATATAAATACACAAATGCTCATTTATATTTTTGGTTACGGTTGTTATTTTAGTAACATGTTATATACAGATCCGTAAATAACTACGTCATATCTTGAAATGCCTGATTTACGTTCGACCTACGTACCTATATACTACGTATTACCTCATTATAATCATTATATATATATATATATATATATATATATATATATATATATATATATATATATATATATAATCCTTTAAAAAGTATACTTGATGTTTTATATATTAGCAACCTTGCCGATATAACCTATGTTTATGCTCATAAACGAAAAAGTTATATACGTATCTAATTATGCGCGAACTAATATCTCTAGAGACTTGCGACGGGCTCCTGTTTGCAGAGTCGCATCGACATTTATTAACCGAATATATATATATATATATATATATATATATATATATATATATATATATATATATATATATATATAAATAAATATTCATTTGACCACGTACTACACAGATATATTTAAACAACAAAAGCATCATATTCCTCAGCAGCACTAGCACTAAATTCCACCCCGAAAACTGGCTAATATGGGCCTAGTTACACACACAACAATAAATTCGTATACATACGTATGTATGTACTAAAAGTGGTTAGAATTTTTCACAAAGCTCTTCTGCTAACAGAAATACATTTATAATATGAAACGTAGAGCGCATAAAGCTTCTGAAACATTTCGAATAACGGCGTCGCTAAAAAAATATTTACAACTCTATTTGACAGACTGCCAGAGAAATATGAGCGATATTAAAGTGTCCTGGGTTCAGACCCCAGCTGCGTCTAACTGAAAGTATGTGTATAGCTGACATATTTGAACATGAAATATTATATACCTATGTACGTATATAAATGTGTTACTTATCAGACATAGGTATTTACACCCACGAGCGTATTTTGGGACTTATGCATTTTCATTAAAATATAGTATTAAAAATAGTTGTGCACAGTATTTTCTGTACGCGTCAAGTAGACAAATATTGCTCAGCTATTCACATGCTCTTTGTTACGTCATTGAATCGTAAGATTCCTATTTAAAAAAAAAACGATCTAGTATTCGAGCATTTTATGTAAATCATCTCTTTCTCTCTTCTGACTTCTTTTACCGAATTCACGATTTATATTATTCAGAAATATGTAAATTTTATTTACTTAATTGGTGAAATAATTCAACGGTTCCGCGTTATCAGTTTCAGTTAAATAAATGTCTGATTGGAAACACGAAATGAATAAACGTCGATGTGAAATAATATTTTATTTAAAACTTATTCTGTTATTCGCGAAGTTGAAATGTATTACACTGTTTCACATACAGTTTCGTTTTGTGAAAGTAGATAGTAAATTTGTTTCACATCTCCCTGATTATGAAATTGTATATGGCAAGTAGTGCTAGTAAGTCAGTAATATGTCCTAAATTATTCATAGTGCTAAAATCAAAAAAACAACTACTTTATGATTTATTCAAAATGTATAGGTATTATAACTAACAATTTCCAACTGTCTCCAGTTGTTTTTAACAGTTTTAAAATAACAAATACCAAATAACCCTTGCATATTTTCAGACAACTTATATTGCACCAAAGAAATAATGTTTGTAACTCAAGTGTGTGAAGTTCCTCTTGTGGTACTTCAAACTGATTAAAAGTTAGCCAAAGTAATAAATAAATTCTATTATGTACTTTTAAAACAACACTTACCTACATTTCGCGAAAATAACCCACTAAGTATATAAAATGCACAATGTAGCCATGTAATTTTGAATTAAATTGTAGGGTTTTTAACACAACTAATTCACACATAAAATTGTCTATGTATTTGAAAATACTTTTAAACTATTATTTATATAGTATCTATACATACTGCATAGTATAGTAACTGCCTGTATGTTGGCAGCCCGCCCGACACCGCAGCACTGGCACTCGTTCACCAGTCAGGGGCCAAATGTATATATCTCTGTCTTCAGTATCATATGCGCGCATCGCCCTATCCCTGTCGTCGAATTTCAAAGATATGTACATGCGCTCATGAAGGTTGCATCTGTCTTCGTTGCACTTACATGTACTAGGGGGGCCTTAATAAAAAGATGTATTTTTGAACATTTACGAGTTTTATGTTTTTAGACAATCCACTACTTGCGAACCAATCGATAAGTTTCAACATGACACGTTATTATTAGTTAGTTGTGCAAAACAGAATACATAGGTCGTGCATTTATCAGATGTACCATTACAGTACAGTACAGTAAAATGTATATGATTGTATTATAGTTAGATATTTGTTTTTAAATGTTGTCCTAGATGATGAGATATATAGTTACTATAAATATGTCCATCATCTCAATTTCTAAATAAAGTTGTGTGCTTCTCTATTGAATCATAAGGCACTGTTTAATCCATACATTTTAATTTACTAATTTGACCTTTTATAACCCGAATTGATTTTTTTTCGTGTTACACAACTAATAACATAGCTCCTTGGAGGACTGTGTAATGCTACGCCACTGTTTCCAAACCCCAACCTTAATACAGCAACTGAAGGAGTCGTACACGATATAAATTTTAACGAACCAACAATTTTACGGTAGAGACTCAAGAATGAAAAATTCGCAATTTTTCTTTTATTTTTCGCCACAAACATCTGTAATAGAGTACAATATTCTTTCAAGCAATTTATATAATGGCTAAAACGCTGGTATGGTGTAAAACACACACACACACAAAATAAAATATCAAATCAACTAAAGAGGATGTTTAAAAACTTTATTAAGCCACTTTTAAAAAGTCACAAATATAAATAAATAATTTAAACGTTGTTAAAGCACGAGGCAAATTTAGTTGTGTGTGTGTGTGTGTGTGTTTTTGTATTTCGAAACAATTAGTTTAATTTTGACTTGATGTTCTATGTATATTAGAAATTATTTCGTTTTTAATTACATGTTTCCCCGAGTGTATTATCTTTTTTTGTGGTTTCCTTTTCCTTATGGGTGACGTCATCGTATATAGAGCCATATGAATTATTAATTTTTGCACTGTTTTGTTATTCATATACAACTGCATTCACTGGTATGTGCAGGACATACACTCAGCAACGTAACCTGGGACGTTATTAATCATTTTTAAATAAAAATTGCAACAAAAAAGATTAATTCACTTGCTATTCTATATAGCAATAATCATTGTACGTTGTGTGTGTATGTATATATTTACATCTAAAAGATATACTTATACATATGTATTTTCTGAAACTATCTCTAAGGGGGTAGTGCATTAAAAATTCAATATCCTAATTGTGCTGTTATGTCTTCCAATCACTTTCTGGTCTGACCTAACTGATCCTCGTTCGGTCCTCTGGAAATTTATTATTTTGACCTTTTTCGGCGACGACAGCGCGTCGGCCGGCAAATAATCTAATAACGTCATGTAATATACCATATTGTTTACCATCCTGTGGTGTACCTGCCGTGATTCCATTATGTAATCGTGAATATTCCCAAAAGAGGGCTGACTTGGTGCACGCCAACCCCCTATTCAATTCAATTCGATTCGTTCGGGATCAACCTTGGAACTATTGAGGACACATGCGATGCCCCAACAACCTGACCCTTCGATAACGTCCTCATTACCATCACGTGCTTCATACCTGAAACACTTTCAAGTACATTGGATTTTAGAAATTCGTAAAATTGCGATTTTTAAACTTTCTCACAGCAGTCAACGATACATTTTTGTATTTTTCATTTATTTATTATTGTTTTTATATTTAATTATTATAATTATTTACCTATTTATAATTTTATATAACAGCAAATATTTGTGATGCCTACATAGTTACTACTTTTTCATCAATTTTTTTTTTCTTGATACCTTTTTTACGTTAAAACTATATAGACTTCCGTAACTCACAAAAGCAACGTTGGTTACAAACCTATAATCTCTGTAATTGAACATAAACTGTCCATTGGCGCCCATATGGGGGTTAATTGTAATCGTGATGGGGCTAAGTGACGTCTCTAGTTTGATTTAATCGGCTTGGGATCGATTACACAGGGCCGCATCGAGGCACGACGCAGAAACAGTGTATATATTATCATTTTGAACATATATATCTTTTGTTACAGCTGATATTTTCGATAAGGTCGAAGTCAATCTAAAGAAACTGAAATTGGAAGCTGAATGTGTTGGTGGAGGACGGATCAAGCATGACCCCGAAGAGAAAACGCTCAAAGTCTATGGATACTCACAGGTCAGGGATTATTATATTTGCAAAAGTTTAATATAAAATGCGTTTATTTATATATATATATATATATATATATATATATATATATATATATATATATATATATATATATATATATATATATATATATATATATATATATATATATGTATATGTATATGTATATATATGTATATGTATATGTATATGTATATGTATATGTATATGTATATGTATATGTATATATATATATTGCTCTGTCTATCCAACGTATAGACAAAGAAACTGATCTAAACTGAGTTTTTCTGTAAAAAGAATATGACTTATACATATATGGTATATTCGTGATCACATAGGTATGACGGCATAACGAACATTTTAATATCAGACAACTGAATTATATTGTAATTACGATTTGGCAATTTTATTTTATCAAAACCATATAATTGGTATACGTCTACGTATGAAGTTAATCTTTTTGATTGTAAAGAGAACAGTTTTATAAAACAATGATATATTTCTTTAAATGTGCACATTTCATGACGTATGGCATAACGGATGAAATGCCTATGTGATCAGCAATAGACTATATTTAAAATTTGATTTGTGTATGTTTAAAAAATGGCTTGACAATAGTTGGCATGAGTTTGCTTGGTTATTATAATGGTTGCGATTTGCGATCATATTTTGTTTGCGCAGGGCAAACAATTTTGCCCATTGCCCTCCTTTACGGTGTCGTCTTGTATATAACTATAAAAATTGGTAAACTAAATATATCTAGTTGACAAAATGTCCCTGCTTTTAGCCTAGTATATTAACCGCTATGAATTAATACTAGTCTTTAGTCCTTAGAGCTTCTATTCATGTAGTTTAAAAAGCAAATTTATTATTTTAAAATGCAGGGTTATGGCAAAGCTGATCACGAAGTATCAGTCGCCATTTTAAGGAAGCAGTATGCAGGATACGATATATCATGGAGCGATGATGGATATTGATACTCTTACAATGTATTAAATTAATTTATTTAATTACTAATAAATAAGTACACTATGCACAATTGTATCTATATTTTAACAACAGTGGCGTTCTAGTATTTTATTTTAAAGAGGGGTGGGGGCAAAGTCACATCTGTTTTTGTTTTGTTTTAACAATAATCACGTTTTATATTTATAAGAGACGCCTGTGTTTTTATAATACCTTATATTAATACCACAATTGATTACCTAATTTTGAAATTTGGACTATTTTTCCGATTCTGCGTTGTGATTGTTGGTGGGGCACAAGTGTCGACCAATCATAAAGCCTGTACACGTAGCCGTATGTTGTATAAAAAATATGAAGGGTTGAACTGCAAGAAACTCCAGTGGGATTTGCGAAAAACGGGATTCGATTCTGACTGTTTTATAAATAAAATAAAAATTGATAGAGACGAAATTACAAATGCTGCCCTAGTCGGTATTTGACCTCTTCACACAACTCTGGCACTGTAAAGGGCCAAATCGCCGTCTAGGCTTATAGATTTGCACATTTTAATTTCGAATATTCAAATCTTAAGCTAACGAATTTTAAAGTTTTCTGTGCGAATTAATTTTCTATGTATGTATGTACGTACGCAATATTAATGGTGATACTTGTGATCCGGGTGGGGCAGTATTACAACTTTAAAATATGTTAATCTCAAAATATTATCTAAAGCAGCTTACGAACGAAGAGTGTGGTGAAGACAAAAGGTGGAAACAGAAGGAAATTAGTAGCAAAAATGAGGAAAGAAAGGAAAACAATCAAAATATATTCAAGCACAACATATACATTTATTTCCAATAATACAATTTATTAATTAGTGCGAAACATTGACATATTAATTAAAATTTTGAATAACTTTGCTAGATTAAAATATTGATTCGCTTTAAAAATGTATAGTACCTATAAATATATATATATATATATATATATATATATATATATATATATATATATATATATATATATATATATCTATATATTTAAACACCTTTTGTGTATCACTAGTTGTTATTTAATAATTGTAAAAGATCGAAATTTGACTAGACGCCCTGTAAATAGTTTAGAAGCACTAGACAGATGTTCAATATAAAATATAAAGTTATGATTAGCTCTAAAATGAAACTTGGGTGGAAGTGGGGCAGATGCAACCGCAACTCCAACTAAAATAAAACAAACATTTATATCAAATTTAAATTATTTGTTTTTATTCACCCAACGATTCGATTGTTATTAGCGGAATATAGAATTGTTAAACCAAGAAATAGAAATCTAATGCAATTGTTAATCAGTCAATTATAATACTAGACTTGTTTGCCGAAATCTGTTTCGTTACACATGTAAGTGCGTTAAGTATTTAAATATAAACAGTTATAAATATGAAATGACTGTTGGGGTTGTAAATATATATATATATATATATATATATATATATATATATATATATTATATATATATAAATAAATTAACTATTAGTACAAGTTGATGGTTCGACCCAAAAATAAGATTGAATCACTGGATGTTTGTCGTATATGATACATAAAATTATGTTCGACATAGAATTGATGTTTCCGTGGGCCTGGAGCCGCACTACCTGCCCTCATTACCACTAAAAACAAATATAGTATCAATCGATTGCATTTTCCATGCGTCAAGTGTCAGTCTACCTAATATTTTAAATTAATTATCTATTTGAGTATATCTGCCAATGAATAGAAGAGTATTTGTTGGTTTTTGATGGAGGTGAATAATAAATGGATGGTCCACGTTAAATTTAATAGCAGGTGGTGCCGGGGGCTCAGGACGAATTAATTGTATATGAGCTAAAAATAAAATCAATTGTTTATTCAATTAATAATTCAAATGATTATTTTGCTATCTATGTTGGTTATTTATATACACATTTAAATTGAGGAAATGGTATGAAAATGTATTTCGAAATAATACTGTAATTTAGTGAAATTATTAAAAAATTATATATTTTTCTTTAATTATTCATAAAATACATATAAATTGAGTTTATATATTGATTTCCGCATTACGAATCACAGAGATGTTTCCGGTTTGTTCACACGGCCAATAAACAAATGAGCACCAGTTGGTATTTGGCGAAGATGGAATACAAATTGGTGATTTATTTCGAATACTTTTGGTTTATTCGTGTAGAAAGCAGCACTTTCATTCAGCAAAACTGTGAAGAGACAAGCGTGTAAAATAATAATCAATTTCTTTTTATTGAAGGCTGTTCAAACATAGGTATATTATACATATGTATATAATTTATGGAAAATATGTTAAATTATTAACTATCTACCTATGATAAAGTAAGAACACGACCGATAAACAAATGTACACCAGTAGTAACTTTTTCGTGAAGATAGAATAAGAATTGGTGATTTATTTCGAATAGTATTGGTTGATCACGATAGGAAATTGCTGAATATCCAACGATTGACACTGTCGAAAACAATTCATTAATATAGAATGTATAAGTACCTATTGATTAAATATTAGTAATTGTTATTAGTCAGAAGATTCGTAACCAGATTGGACTCATGTCAACGTAGTGTCAAGAAGCGTACCCAAGATTTCATGTGAAACTGAGTTATCAAAGAAAGCCATTATGGTGGACATAGCCGAGAGAAATTCTTAAATAAAGAGGAGGTTGTTTAAATTTAGGAATATTTTATATAAAAAAAAGCATCTTTTATCAAACTAATTTTATTACAGAAATCATATAAATTTAATACAAAACATTCGAGGAAACTAAATGTTTAAAATAATACTACTTATAATTGTGGATATTTGGAGGTGAAAAAATATAGTTATATATATATACATATATATATTTATATATATATATATATATATATATATATATATATATATATATATATACATATAAATTTGAAAAAATTAATAAAAAAAAAACATTTCGTTTATTATTCTGCGATCATATATCTTCCTATGAATAATAACTGTGTTCCGGTTGTTTGCTGACGAATCAGGTAGAGAAACGGTCGGTCAACATGGAAAGAATAGTACTCCGTTGGAAACGATGGCAGCGACAATGTTACCACTCCAACTAATATACACACACACACAGTTAATAAATGAAATCAGATATATCATTTAAAACAAGCCCAATTGCTATAAAGGTTATCATAAGTTGTTATAGCAACTGGGCATCAACAATTATTTCTAGCACACTACACCATCACCACACTTTTATTATATTCAGCAATTATTTATAATTATTATTATTACATTACAACGTGTTAATGTTGCATAAGAAAACCGCGAATTTGTTTTGATTTTAAATACACACACACACATGTAGTATAATAAATAGTTATTTTAGAACTAAGATATCATTTAGTTATATTTTTTTTAGAATCGGCCAAACAGTTAAACATTTTTAACCTACCAATGTGGCCTCGCGTATTTAAATAAGTATAAAATAGGAATGTTATTTTTATATTCATGCAACAACAAAATATATAAATTTACTTTCGATTTCATATATTGGGGTAATACGGTAATACACTGTTACACACGTATCTATACGATTCATACAATACTCTATTCTATCCTATACCTAAACTAAACTATGCACACATTAGAAATTATTCTGGTTTTGTGCAGCGTCCCACAAATAAAATATGATTTGATCCACGTATTATGAAAACAAATGAGCGATCCACAATGCAATTTTCTGCGGCCCACGGAGCACAATCAAGTGCCACAACTGTATATACACACACAAACACACAATATACACACATAAGTAGTACATATCATAATCATTTTATACAAGCGATTATTTCAATCTATTTTCCCACAAATTAACGCTATCATGTATGTATGTATGTACATTTATACCGAAATGCTTTACAGAAAGGAAACAATAGTATTCAAATAAACAATTGATTATTGTTAATGGAGAAAGGTTATTAGAATATTTGTCAATAGAGAAAGAATAGAATGTTAGTTAAGATAATGACTGCTAAATATCAAAGCGCTTTATGGAAACATACCTACAGTAATGTTTGTTCTATAATAACTTTGTTACGGTTGTTTTTTCACTTACCAGCAGTAGCAGAAGCGGCTTCAGTTCCTTGTTCAGTCACATTAATAAAATTCTTCTGAATGACATCACTGATTTTCAATAATTCACCATTGGCAGTAATTCCCTGAAAATCCGCGCTGTCACTGAAAGCTGAAGCCATACCCAGCTGTAACCAAATAATAAATAGCTTCATATGTGACAGCACTCATTGTTATACCACAAATGTACCTTTTTCAAAACCTCATTAAACTCAATCTTAGTATCCATAGTAAATTTAGGCATGATTACATTAACCCTTTCAGTATTATAATTCTGGGGCGCTAGTACTTCTCCCATGTTGGCCTCCAACTTCGGTAAACCATTCTTTTGATTGGGCAGCACAATCGTCATGGCAAACTCGTCACCTTCGTATGCCATTTCCAAGAATTTACAATCCAAATTCGCATTTTCAGCATATTTAAAATAGCCAGTCTGGCGCATCATGGGAACTTTAACAGTGTTGACTTCATTTAAATAAAAATCCTCATTTCGCGTGGCCCAGGAGTCAAACTGGCTGGCCCATTTGCCCTTGAAGTACAGGGCGTTCACCAAAACCATTCGCGTGCTCTCTGTGATCATATCTGAGTTAACCAAATCTTTTATTCTGTTGTTTGTCTTGCTTTCCACCCATTGGTTGATATGCGCGGCAGATTTTTGCGAATTTGCGAAGTTTACATTTTCTATGCCCGCCGCGAACTTTCTCTCAGCGATCTCTTTGAAATTTGGATGTATTTTCACGTCTTCTTTGATGAACACTCGATTTGCGATGTCCATGGAGACGTGCTTCGCTCCCAAAAGTGATTGCATGAGGCTCCTGAAGCCTTGTTGTGTTTTGGTTTTGTCTTCTGGTAAAAGCAGAGCTCTTTGGATGTCATTCGATGTGTCTCCATTGGCTCCAGCTTGCACGAGGGCCAGAACTGTCTGGACTGAGATTGGACAGATTAGGAGGTTTCCAGGTTGCGATTTTAGTTCCTGGAACAAACAGAATTGAAATATGTTATTATTTGTTACTTAAAAATAACTCGTGTGGTATTTAATAGAGAGATAATAGAGAAAATGTTAATGAGCGGCTTTTTCCAGCAGTTTCGTTATCATATAGATAGGTACATACCTAGGTATATTAATATTATCATGCACCGTTCTTATTCTTTGATATCTAACAGAATTAGCTAACATCGCACCTAAGTTATGCTAATTTAAAACTGATGCTAGTATAATAAAAAAAAATACAAGATACCAATCTTTTCCGTCCATTAACACCTGATGAACGTATCGTAACGTAACGGTCTCACTTGCTCTTACATTTCTTGTTATTTGCAGAATGGGACTAGATCTGTTGTCACTTTCACATGCCATTATTTATTAATCTCGTGAACATAACCGTGGATTTAAATACTTAACAATTATTTATTTCATATTTCAAGACAGGGCGAAACAAATAAAATGTACAACTGTTATAAAAAGCACGGAACTGAATATTTATATGTGTACAAAACTAAATTATATTCATTATGGTTGTGTATTATTTTGTTTTAACTTGGTTAATTTTATTTTATTTCACATGCAGCATCAGAAGTCATTATTGATGTTTTTAATGATTTTATGGTCATTGTAAGTTCAACAAAGTTAAGATTAATGTTTCATATCTAATTAATTATCCTAGCAATTGTTGATTAATTGCAAAATAAATGTGTTCTCATTGATAAATAATTTTATACTGTGGCTTATATACCTACCTACAAAACATATGTTATAATTTAACGTAAATTCAGTTTAGAGATAATTCTGCGGCAATTGCCTAATAAAAATACGGATGTTGGAAGACCTTGATATATATATACCTATTTAAAAATCAAACAATAATTTGTGAAACACGCCTTCGTCGAAAATTCTTTCGATTTCAATAAAACACACAAAGTGTTTGAATAAGTTCATTTTCCATTTTATTTATTCTTTTACTGCAGTGCAGCGGTTTTTTTTTTCCAATAAAATACAGATTTACTTGCTGTTTATATACTTTTATCCAGTATGTATGTATGTAGTACATACATACATATGTATATTCCAACTGCATACATAAAGGAAGTAAAATATTTACTATTTTTATTAGGGACACTACTAATTAAAATCTTTGAATAACTAATTAAATATTTTTTCCATAAAATGTATTTTTTAAATTGAATATATTGCATAAGCAATCAGTTTCTTGGTTGATATCAGCAAGAAATTATATTGGAAATATAAGATGCGAATGATGCGGAATTGATTTTATTTAAATATGGTTGATATAATTTATTCATTTTTACTTTCTTATACAATGTATAATATGTAATAATTAAGTCGATCTCGAGATTTTAAAGAAAATACACGTTTTGATATTCCCTAAATTGAGTCTGACTATTTTTTTTGGAATTGTGTGTGTGTACTTCGTGCGGAAAACCAACTATTTTTGAAAAGAAAAAATTCAAATCGGAAATATGTATGTATGTACATGTTTACTCGTTTCTAAAATATCTCTTCAAAACGGCTTCATTTACAGTAAAAATAGTTATATTTAAAATCGAAAGTATTTCGCACAAGTTTAGTTTGAAAAGTTTCCTCAAATAGTCTACCCTTCCGGTTACAAGAAAATTTCTATTGAAATTCTGCAATTTGTTATCTTTGTAGCAACATAGTTGTTACCGTAGTACAGGTATGGGAAATGTGATTTAATAAATCGTATCAACTATGTTAATGAATTAATTGTTTCTTATCTTTAAGAGGATATACTTAAGCAACTGGTCCTTCAGAATATATAATGAAGAAACTATCAATGTCATGTGTCCAGTAAAGAAAGGGCTATTTCGAGGCTAATATTGCGATTAAAGTAAATAATAATTTGCAATCAATTAAACAATTAGAAATGATATTAAGTAAAAATTGAGTAATACTTGTTTATATGACTACTATTAGGTCAATTTGAAATGATGCTCATGCGGTTTCTGATTATTTCCTAATCAATAGTGCCCTAATTATTTAGGTCGTTGTGCGTTAACGTAAAACCACAAATTTTAATGAGTCAATTAAAATGTACGCACGCGATGTTGTCTTCGATATTGATTTGATTTGATTCATTGGCCACAATATAATTTTTTGATTTACCTACATACATAAATGTCCTCTGTTAGAAACATTTATAAATATGATGTGAGTGATATACAGATATTCTTTGTTTCCCTTAATAAGTTTTGAGTGTGACCTTGTTCAAAAGTGATCCATATTCTGTTTATTAATTGATAAATCGCACGATTAGGTACTTATACTAACGTCACATTATCCACTAATAGTTTGCTATTTAATAGTTTTATAGTATCTGACACGCACTCACAATATGGCGGAAAGTTTCAATAGCCTTGCTGCTAGCCAGATATTATGATGAAATATTAAGATAAAAGATTCATTTATATAAGAAATAACATATTTCTAATCATAATTCATAGACAAAATGATAAATTTAATGTAATATTAATAGGTTTTCATATGCATGCATACATATGTTTAAATTTATGAAATATAACTATCAAATTTAGAAGTATGATATAGATATATACATACCTATCTACCTAAATGATCAATTTCGTAGACAAACTAATAAATAACAAAAATATTACTATTCGATTACTTGTGATGCAACTTGAAAGTTATGTGGATGCTAATTGCTAATCCTGTTTCTTGACATTTTTAGTTCAGTGATTTTTTCAAATATCAAAATTACTAATGGTCAAATGCGTGTCCGCTTTGTTTTTTATGTCAAATCTCTTTTGAGGGTCACTTTTATATACATATTTCCTAACTTACTAAGGCAGGGATATGGACCCATCCGTATCTAAAAATATGGCTAGTGTTAAATTCTTTCTTAAAATTATTGCAATAAAATGAATTTTAATGTCCGCAATATAACAATAAAAAAAATTTCAAATATCCTTAATTTTTAAAATAAATTGAAATATATAATTATTTTTTTTATCAATATATATATATATATATAAACAAATAAATATAAGAAAGGGTTCAATCTAATCTATCTGTATAGACGTTGGCGTCCTTTCACCGATGCCATTGGTGGATGACTTGGCTGGGGGATCGGCCCCCCCAATTAAATATAAGGCCCATCTGCACCATATAGTCAAGAATTAATCAAATATTTATTAGTTAATAATCACTGGTGGCGAATGCAGACGTGATTGGTGAATTAACAACAAATCCAAACAATTCAACCAAAACTGTGTTTACGGCAATAAAACAAAGAAACAGGTACAAATTGCATATTGTGCACGTTATATATTTTAAGGTTGTTATTTGAGTTTCGAATTTACTTTTTATGCGAAAATTAAGTAGATATTTATCGTGAAACTCAACAACATTTTTATTCATGTATGTTGTACTTACATATATCGATTCAATTGCAGTCAACGAAAGTTCGTTGAGGATAATTAAAACGGAAACGTCTTATTCGTCACAGGTTCTTTATTGTTCTAAATGTAAAATACTTTTGTACTTAACACTTATATCAATAAAGAAACTGTGAAGAAGACGTTTCCTTTTTAATTTTCAGAACTTATTTCATTTGATTTTTTATTAAGAAATTTGCCTAATACAGTTTTTACTAACATACAAATATGAAACACATCTAGTATGATATAAACACGCAATCTTCCTGGTGACGACAGATAAATGATCACTTGTTAGTTTAATGATTTGAATCATTCATATATGAATTTCATTTAATCTGTAAATATATACACATTCATACATACATAACTTGATGCCTATTTTCATTAATTAACATAATAGGGAAAACAATTCCATTTTAATTTCTACGAAATTTCAATCCATTTCATCTATTATTTATAATTTACCACCCATTAGCATCTTTTATTGGTATCCAATTCCACAAATAACTTACAAGACTCTTCCGTTTAATTGATAATGCCATATTAAACATTAGAAACTAAAGAAAATCTACTACATACGTACGTATATCTTAACTTCATTCGTGATTATAGTTAGTATGAAAGTAGTAGTAATACTACTTGTGGCCGTATTTGGTTATGCCCATTGCGTTACCAAACTACAAGAGCAATTCTACTGGACAGCTTTGGATTTTACATATCCCGACGAGCAAGCCCGTTTCCAGGCCATCCAAACCAAACGCTTCATTCCCGAAAACAATTTGCCTGTTGGCATTGAAGTCTGGAATGATAAGTTGTTTGTAACAGTGCCCAGATGGCGACCAGGTAAAGAAACACATGATCAAAATTATACAAATGTGACTTGATTCACAGTAGGTGCGAAACGTATCAAGTATTCATTTCTTTTTAGTTAAAAATCCTTGAAACTGTAAGAAAGTGACAGTAACTTTTGATTAGGTTATTATAACGATCGATTTATTATTCATTTTTGAGCAAAACAACATGCGAAACTAGTACTAGTACTAGTTTCATAAAAATTCGTATTGCAACATTTCAAATGATATAAGAAATACCTATATACATACATACATACATATAATAGATATTTTATTTGCTGTGAAAACAGTCGCTAATCACTCAAAACTTTGCTTACAAATAACTGTTCTTTTTTGCTGAGACGTTCGAATTCATCACCCAAGTTAATAATTCATCTAATATTGCGTACTCAGTATATGGTTAAACCGGTCGATTACAGAATATTGCATATTTACGCATTTCTACTAATCGTAAAAAATCGATTTGATTAAATAAATCCAAAGATTTAATAATAGTAATAATGGAGCGTGATAACTAAGATTATCAATCTACATTGATACAACTAACAGTTTTCTTTGCCAATTAAATTAAAATTCGTTTACCATTACTTAATACCACCTTAATAGTAAACGTTATGAATGTTAGCTCCATAAAAATTAACTACGCACTAAATTGTTTAATATACTGCAACAATCTTTAGAAACAAATTTAAATCATAAACCAAACACATTAGCGATTTTCAACTTCATAAAACTTTATTATGATTTTGTAATGTAGAACAAATGTATGTACACCTTCGAACATAAGTCCTGTCCCTGTATAGCCACCTAAAGTCTCGCAACCAGCATTGCATGTTTTTAATGCAAGTTATTCAGCACGTACAAAATCAGTTAAATTGCGTAAGAGAATCTATATCATTCGCTTATTATGGTAGGGTGGACCACCCCTACCATAATAAGCGAACGATATGGATTCACCTACGTAAATTAACTGATTTTGTACGTGCTGCATAACTTGCATTAAAATCATGCAATGCTGGTTACGAGACTTTAGGTGGCTATAGTGCGAAGGTGTACATACATACATATGTATGTTTTTCAAATCAACAAAACAACATTATCGATATTAGTAAAATATCCATGGCCATCATGCTCTTAGGCATGGCATACATGATGTTAAATCCCCATTTAAGTTTCTACGAATTTCAAAATGAGATCAATTTGAAATTCGGCCTCGCACTTATTATTATTATATTAAGATTAAAATTATACTAATGCGTATATAAAAAGTGAAAGTAATTCTTTTTTTTCACATCGAAGTATACATACATGTGTATGGGATGTGTATATAGTATATAGATGTCTTCTTTCGAGATAGGCTTCACTGTATTACTTTATAGTATGTTGAGTTGCACACATATGCTAGTTATAATTCCCGAACAACTATCGAAACATACTATGTAATAGCTACCTATTCCTGATCACATATATATGACGTCATAAGTCCATGGCTTGTAAGTATGTAAATCTTAACGGATGAAGTGAGGGTTTGCAAAGTGTTATATGGAACAATTTTATAATAAAATTAATAGAACATTGTATTTATTATCAAAACTATATTATTAAATCAGATTCCAAAGAGAGTATTGAGAGAGTTTATTGAGGCAACTAGCAGTTAGTGCCATGTTTGAAAAATTGCCAACACTAAAAGCGCTATTTGCATCATACGCACGTTTCATGACGAATACTTACTCGTATGTGATTAGAAATAGACCACTAGCTAATGCAACCCAGTTTAAATTTCTGTAAGACGGGTCACTAGTTGTTCTGTTGTTTCTGCAATTTGTGCTTTGTAATAATTAAAATTTAATTAAAGTATATTTGTATGAATAATACAATTTAATGAATTAACCCAAGGTTGAATAATGATTGAATATTACGGTAATCAATGCGTCGCGTCGGTTGTACATACATACATACATACATACATTATTATAAGTAAACTGAAACTATTATTATATGTAGGTATCCCTGCCACACTAAACTACATCCCTTTGTACGACTCAACTCCCCATTCGCCGGCACTGACTCCCTACCCGGACTGGAAGTCAAATGAACTGGGCGCTTGTGAGACCGGTCTCACCACCGTATACCGAATCCACGCCGACAAATGTGACCGTTTATGGGTTCTGGACACTGGCACATTCGGCATCGGCAACACCACGACCAATCCGTGTCCGTATGCCATCAATGTCTTTGATCTACATACGAATCAACGCCTTCGCCGTTACGAGTTCCGGACAGAGGATACTAATCCAGATACATTTATCGCGAACATTGCTGTTGATTTGGGCAAGAGCTGCGATGACGCGTTTGCGTATTTCAGCGACGAATTAGGTATGAAACTGAACTGGCTTTGAGGGCAATGCAATATGTTTATTTTATAACCGATTCATTGTACATACATACATGCATACATACAGGATACGGCCTAATCGTTTATTCCTGGGAACTTAACAAATCCTGGCGTTTTGAGCACAGCTTTTTCATGCCCGACCCGCTCAAGAGTGATTTTAATATTGGCGGCCTCAATTTCCAATGGGGCGAAGAAGGGATCTTTGGAATAACATTATCGCCACTACAAACAGACGGACATAGAACCTTGTTTTTCAACCCGCTCGCATCTAATCGCGAATTCGCTGTGTCTACGTCGGTGTTACGTAACTCTTCCGCCGTCGAGGACAGCTACCACCAGTTTATGGTGCTAGAGGAACGGGAACCGTTGGGTCACGTGACCGCGTCCCACATGGACGAAGATGGTATAATGTTCTTTAATTTAATCGATCAAAATGCGATTGGTTGTTGGAATAGCGCCAAACCGTACCATTCTGCTAATCATGCCGTTGTTGACAAAGACGACGACGGCCTTATTTTCCCGAGTGACGTTAAGGTCGATCGTAACAAGAATGTATGGGTTATGAGCGATCGTATGCCGAATTTCTTACTAGCAAATTTGGACTATCGCGATATTAATTTTAGAATCTTCTTCGCTCCTGTTGAGGTTGTAGTGAAAGGTACTACTTGCGAGGTTGGTCAGAAAAGGGTGCCACAGTTGACACAAGAACGAACAAGCGTACCCTTTGACTACCGACAGGAACAGTTTGATAGGCTCTCGCGGCAATATCCGTTAGATTTTTATTATGATAACTAGAAGTAGATTTTCTTTGAAATGAACTGTACATATTAATGAAAAGAATTTGTTTATTAAGGCACCAATTTATTAAAATTACTGAGTTATTAGTTGTTTTTTATTATTTTTTTTTTATAATAATAAAATCATTTAACATTTGACTTTTTTATCAGTCTCATATCTATAATTATAACGATATATATTCATTGTTAATAGGTTAAAATAAATACGATGCACTGTTATTTTTATTTAATGTATTATTGATAATCCGTTAATTAATTGCAAATATACACGTACGTGCGTACATACATACATACATACATATATGCAAATATAAATAAAACTAACAAGGTAAAACAAAACAAACAAAATTTTAAAAAAATGGGGAAATCCTAATTTGCTTACGTCAGAATGCAAGTTCGTTTTTATATGCTTCCGTTACTATAACAACCTCAGAAACTTCCCATACATCAGTAAAGTATTTGTAAAAGAATTAAATAATTATATCGAAAAAAAGAACTACATGAATCACCAATCAAAAAATTCAGTTCATTACGAGTACAAGTGTAGCATAAAACACTTAACCATTAATATATCAAAAATGTTGTACTGAGTGGGAATTAATTCTACGTCCCAACTACAATAAGAATAGGGTACGTGCACATTACGACTTTAAGCATCACTGAATTTTTGGAAAAGACACTCAGAATTAATTATTGTATGTATGTACATACAACATCCCAGTGGCGGCACGTTAATTACTAAACAAACGGCATTTAATATTCCGGGAATTACCAACACGGTTACCACTCTTACCTGATACACTTTGGCAGCAAACAATTCGCTGCTGCGGCCGATTTGCTTGGCAGGATCTACTTGAGGAACTGCGAGAGCTCCAGACATCATGGTAATCGTGCACACCAAGAGAAACATCAAACACCGCACTGCAAAAACAAACAATTACTGGTAAATCAGATTGACTGCTTATCAATAATTATTATCTAAAAGTGGATAAGAAACAACATTACATGTAACTACATATTACATATTTAAAATCTCAATAACACATACATACATACATATTATATGTAGCACGTATATGAATCAACTTTCTGCGGTTTCTAGTTAGATATGCTTGGCGTAGTCGTATATACTTGTTTTGTGGTACTTATTTTTAGTATAGTATAAGTATAAATAAATATTGCTTTTAAGTTTTCAAAGCACTTAAGTCAGATTTAGTAAGTAATTGTTAATGACCTTTGAGTCAAGGTTGGTCATTAGTTAACTATATATGTATGCACATATACAAAGAAAAATAAGTACAAGGTAATAGTGATCAACAAAAATAATTAATATCCAAACGTTCATGCGTTACTACAGTAATACATTAAAAGTATTAAAATATGCTTTAAGATTTATTTTAAACACTCGAAATACAACTTAGGTTCGTAGAAAATAGGGTTAAACTGAGTCTTTCGTTGGCAATCTGACAGTTGCAACGAAATACATAGAAAGCATACCCTACGAAGGGATTTGCCCCTTAAGCCATGGCAAAGTTTAGTTTGGGGGGGGGGGGGGGGAGAGCAGATCAAGAAAACACATTCGATGAATTATCTGGAAATATCCGTCAGCGGTTATATGTTTTTTTACTAAGCCAACGAAAGACTCAGTTTTACCGAAAATAGCGGACTTTGAGGGTCATTCATCAAATTCATATAAATAAAATTTCATATTCGAATGTTTGGCAAATCAAGCAAAAAATGCGTGTGACTGCTGTGGAAATTAAATTTCAAAGAGGTATGTGTGGTGTATCTAAAAGAGACAGGAAGAGAAATGCTTACAATGTGCGATACCGTAAAAAATGTACGTAGAATAGGTGAGCGCCAAATGAGATGGTATGGTCATGTTGAATGAAAGATTGTCCTCGGATTAAGTGGATAAATATGATTGAGAATGAGTTGCGCGAATGAAAAGTTGTGAGCAAGCGGGATAGAAGAGCGTGTCTGAAGAATGTAATGAATTTAAGATTGTCAAGAAACAGAATGGACATTTACCGGCTTTTCTGCCACCCCATTTGATATATATATATACATTACATATTACATACGTACATATATCAATGAAAACGATTGAAAACAAATTATGTATGTATATGTAGTTGCGTTATTAAAATGTGTTTAACTTACCCATTGTTTATTCGTTTATGTTCACCAACTAAACTAAAAAATCACCCAAGTTTTTAACGATCTTGTGTTATATTATATATCTCTGATGTGAACACTAGCCACCCGTTTTGTGATCATCTGTGGTGTGTTGTCGTTATATTATAACCTTTGTGATGAACTTGTGTCGGTAAATTCCATTGGCTGTTCGGACATCATTAAAATACAACTGGAAAAACCCGATTGGTCTAGTCACACTTGTCGAACAACAAAAATTAAATAAATCATATGTTAAAGAACAAAAAATTATCAATAAATTTAATGAACATTAAAATTATATCAATTCGAAGCCACCATTTAGGAATGGATAAATATTGAACGTATATTAAATCAAACATCTGCAGTGTCTTGCACTGAACTTTCTTAGACGTAGTAGGTATATTTTGTTTAGATAGAAAAGGTATTCAAATACAAGTGTTTAAACAATCAAGAAAATATAATTATTCATTACTATGGTTAACTTTTCAAATGAACTTAAAACCTAACAACATATCATTAATTATTCACAAAATCAATTTCTGACAATAGATGTTAAATGTCAAATCACAAATTATTTGAGTCTATCCTTGCTGCTCACCAACAGTTCAATGAGCCTGAGGAACCATTTTCATTCGGTTGACATCTTTATCAACTTCTGGAGGAATCTAGAGGATTCCAAGGAATGATTGAAGACAATGAAATTATAAGTATTGTGCTTGTATCAATTTATATACATACATATATGTGTATGTAGTGTTTAATTCATAGGTTATTTAATGGTCCCTCGCAGTTACGCACTTGATATGAACCCTAACAACAATTAGCGATTGAAAAATCGCGAATCGCAGCGATACCATTTTTTAGGCGCCTTTTCTTTCGTCATTCAAACACGCTCTTTTTGCCTCATTCGGATGCATCAAGTTCTTCGTACACGTTCTGCTATTGCGCTTGCTCATAATTTGTCTTTCGTGCAACTCATTCTCAATCATATTTATCCTCTTATTTCGAGGACAAGCCCGCGTTGTCATTCATCTCGCGCTCAAAAGCTAGTATTGGTGTTTTTTTTAAAAATAACATTAAGGTGTAAAATACAAATATAATAATAGTTTATTTATTAAACCAAACCAACTAAACATGAAAGCCATATAAATAATATAATAAATGTTTATTTATTCATTTCTACACACTGATATTACATATCAATCTAATAATGACTAAATTAATTAAAACTAAATTAAAATGTGACGGTTCGGTGGTTAAAATTTGTTTTGTACAAAAATACCTCTTATACATATTTAATAAGAGATCGTTTAGAAATTGGCAGTTTCACCCTATAAAATATTTAAATACATTGAGCAATCTTTATTGTACTATAAGTTATAAAATTTGTCAACAATCCGGTTAAAATGAAACTAAAAAGCCCTCCATCAAAATTCTAATCGACACGCTCATGAATCACCACAAAATAGCCGACCTTAGCTCCAACCGGATATGAAGTGTGATAGAATCGATGTATAGGTTTAAAGCTGCAAGTAATCATCAAATATAATCGTTGTAAAGCGAACCAAAGAAGGACGAGCATAAACTGTTTTTCATCAGAATTCAGCGCTAGTCTGTGTGTATGTACAACATACTTTGTCGCTATCACTAATATATACCATAAACTAATCCATCCTTTGTATAATTAAGAACGATCGCTGGTGCGATGAAAACGACAAGGTACATTATAAGACTAACACTACATTCTTATAAAAACAGACTATAATAAATCAGATTTAAAAAACTTAAAAGTGTTATTTCTAGACAAGAAACATAATTTCAAGTGAGTCTATGTTCGCCTGTTTAGGGATATTGCTTACTTACCGGCCCAATATACTCGAAATAGTTGGCACTACTGTATCAAACGTAATAATATGCGACGGAAGTGTGCTATTTGGTAGAAATTGTGTGTGTAACCAAGTATTTGGTTTCTCGTAAAACAAATCCGCTTCCGATTGGTAGTTTTCGATATTCGTCAGGTTCGGTTCACATGTTAGGAATTTCGTTGTTACGTTGGCATGAATGTGACTAGAATTTAGAGTTTTAATTTGTTTGTTTGTTTGTTATTCTGGCGTTTTTTGTACCTGTACAAAGGAGTAGAATGGCATGGCATCAAAAATAAAAATGATGTTTCGTTGGGTTTTAAATTTGCGATTTCCGCAAGTGGCGCCATCGTATCCAGGGTGCCACGTTGATGAACCATACCCAAATAGTAAGCTGGGACCATATTACTTATTAATATAACACTGGCTACGAACCACAGTAATGTACTGTAAAGTAATTAGAATGTTTAGTTCACGTACACATTTTGATTTGCTAATTAATCGAATAACTTACTTGTTAGCTTTATAACTCCATCTCGTTAATACGTCAGACGATATATATAACGCCATCGGCAATATTGGCAAAATAAACCGAAATTCTTTATGCGCCAATAAACTAGAATAAATCAACAAATAAATGATTTAAACAACCCTTAAACGTGTGACCTATAGTTACCTATAAACCAAAACAGTATACATCATTGACACCAATAAAACTGCGTTCGTTTTAAATATCTCGCGGTTTTTTAAAGTTTGAACCACTCCGAAAACGAAAGGTAAAATGTGTATCCCCAAAATTGCTGGTAACCCAGACGTGAAATACCAATACCATGGATGCGACCCATACCAACTACCAACATTATAAAAAACGTTCAACTTCAAGAACTGCCAACTGGTTAAAACGAATTGTCCGTGGCATATCGAATCGATTAGTACTGATAGGGCGAATGCAACTAGACTATAAACAAATGTTTAGGTTTCAAACGATTTGAAATGTATTCTAAAATTACCCAATCGGTAAATATTGCTTCAAAATAATATTTTTCTTGGGTTCTTCAGTGGTAATAATGTGGTAAAGGCATAACGGCAACCACGGTATGACCGCAGTTGGTCGTATAGTACATAATACAGCAACAATTGATAAGAATTTGTTACCTGTAAATTAAAACATATTTAAAAAAAAAACTCGTTTTTATATCTTTACACTAGAAAGTGTCTAAGTTACCTTTATCATATTTGTCATGCCATGGGAAATAACTCAATGCAATCATCGTCATAGATGTTTCTAGAGTATTAATTAGGGTTCTAGAACCAGTGTAGAACCAGAACCATGATACAATGATATTAAATGCAGCCCATTTATGATTTCCGGTCCATTTGTAGAACCGGAAGTCAGCAAACGCGCTCAAAAGTGCTTGGAACACTCGCGGTGCGAAAATCTAACACAAATTCAGTTTTAAATGAAATCACAACTCTATTTTGATTACCAAAACTTACAAGCACTTGTACGTAATCTAGCTTGATCAATTCAAGGATTTTGTATAAAATTGAAATTAAAAACGGGTACAAATAACTTCGAATCCCCAAAACCCATTCCCAAGTCAGGTAGCCGTATCCAAAACTCATCCGGTGTGCAACTTCTGTTGCTTGCCAGTACTCATCGGGAACATACCAAGTTTGCACGAGGTAAATTGACGCTAAACGCACACTTAAAAACACTAAAAACATACGCAGCTCCATCATTATACTACCGCGATTTAATATATATCAAGAGAAAACCAAAATCGAACACTTTTCATTGATAATTCAGACAGAGAAACAAAAACTAATTGGTGTCAAATAGCGCGTCACTTGTACTAGCGTACACGCCAACGTTAGTAGTTTTTTTCTGCTTTTTTTAAAAAATAAAAATACACAATAAATTGAGGTATAAATAGATAGCTTGTATTTTTTTATAGGTTAACATGTCCCGTGTCCCCCACGCGTAAATATGTACGAAAACGTAAATAAATCTAATTTGCTAATTGTTATCCCAATGGACATGGTCTGAATGTACACGAGATACTCAAACTGTTTTGTTTTAAACATTTTTATTCAAAATTAATCATGACATTAACGTTTGCAACACATGAATGCGTTCTTGAGTTATGAATTGTATAATTAATTTATCAATCGGTTCATTGCTACGTGCAACTTGGCGTTTCATCGCTTGTTTAAAATCTTCTTTCACACCTTTATCAGCTCCACGAGTTCCGATTCGGCGTTGTCTATTTTAAAAAATGCCTTTTGAAATAATTGCTACAAACAAATAAACAATCAATTACCCTATTTGTGACTGTGGCGTTGTGAAAATATCTAAAGCCACACGACCACCGTGTTCAGTTCGTAAATACATTAATTCTTCTAAAATATCGATGTTGATTACATATGCCTAAAAAATAGTTATAATAATAATAATAGCCTAGTATGGTATAAAAGTGGTTAAATCAAACTTGAAATAAAGGATACTGAAAAGCACCACGTTGTCTAATTTGTTCCATAATTGGAGGCATTATTTCTTCTTGTTGGGGCCAATCTAATTGTATCAAAGTCAACAGAATACCTAACGCGAGCTCATTGAATGTGCCAGCTTGTTTTAAGAGATTGTCCTTAAATAATAAAAAAAGCTTCGGTCGAAACCCTATCTATAACACCCTTATTTGCACTTACTTTAATTGTGTTCACAAGTAACCGCACACAATATTGCAAAATTGCGCTTTGTGTCAACGGTAAATAATGTAAATGTCTTATACTACCACCTATAGTTAGATTCGAACTAATTTGACCTCCATTACTAGTCGGAATCGATGAGATTACTAGTAATAAATGCTCAAAACATGCCTGTAATATATGTATGAATTATGAACGATTCGATTTGCTTTTAGTTATCAACGTACAGTATAATTGTGTTTATAGAAATAAATACACATAAGCCTAATGTTACGAACGAGCGCCTGATTAGGCTCTGGTATCGGTTGTAGTGGATTGAGAGCTTCGTCGTGTAAGCCTTTATATATCAAATAATCTATCTTAAAATCAGATATCATTGTATCCAATTTTAAATGGCCGCAAAGTTTTACAAACTCTAAAATACAAACCGAATAATTGTAGACGTTTGGCGAACGGAAATGATTAAACAAATTCGAACCTCGTTTTAAAGTATCAGTTGAGTGTAATAAATCCCAGCTATTACAAGCCATGCTAAAATTCACAATAATCTGATTGGTGCCTGGTTTGTCGGTGGTCAAATGCGGACTGTTGTTTTCGTCGTTTTTCCGGCGTTTTGATTTCGGTTCCGAAAACGGGACCGTCATGTTTGCGTCGACGAACGCATCCACCAGAATCAAATTCGTGCGCGGTTGTCCGGGTGGCGCTTCCGGACACAAACTCTGTGTGTATTCGTATAAACAATTCAGAAATAATACTGTTAAGCAATATAGTAATTGTTTTGTAAATATATGCTCGTCTACAGTGCTTGTTTTATGTGTTTGGCAGAACGATAGGATTTTTTGCCAATAACTGTCTTTATTCCTGGAAATATGTCGCTTGTAGAATATTTATATTAAAAACGAGTTTATAGGCATGCATTATAGTGGTGATTTGTTTTTTTTTAAAATTTTTATTTAGTACGTTTTACCATTTCTCTCCGACACTTGTTAGATACGGATCCCAGCCTAAATGGCGTCCAGTTAAATCTAAAATCTGAAATAATTTCACCCACGGTTCATTCGCTTTCGAACCAGTATCGTGGATGGCATTCGGGGTCATTAACGAGCATAAATAAAACTCTATAGCTTTGTGTAGTAATCGAAATAATAGTTTCGATGATAGTTCAATAGTTGCGTCGCCCAATAGTGGTAGTAATTCGCAAACTAGTAATTTCCGGTAACAGTTTACCGGCTGGTTACTGGCGTGACTATGTTTTTCTGCGCTTAATAACGTGTCGACTAGTCGTGGCTACAAATTTAAGACATTTGATCAAGTTATGGCAGTGTTGTTGTGTCTACGTAATTAAAAGTAATACAACTGTTTTTACCCCATGACTAACAATAGATTGAGGGAATTTTTTCAAAAGCAACAATAATAATCGACAATGCTCCATTGTATCATCACAATGATCTGCTGTCATTAGCAATAATTGATGTTGGACATCTGAGAAACAATTGTTTGTTTTAAAGATATAAATCGACTCATTTCCGAAGTTTCTTCGCGTACCTAAAGGTATATGTGTAAACATTTCCGCTAAAAATTGCATTTCCAGATCCGAACTATCAGTTTCTGAACGTAACGATGCAGTAACCCTTTCGACTTCAGTCCATAATTCGCGTTGTTGTGAAAACTTGTTCAATCTATTAAAACATATTAAATTAAACTTCAATTTAATATAAACAAATGATTCGATTTACAATTGACTGAAACATTTCGCAGCTTCTTTAACATTTCCGGCCTCCTTTTCAATGTGATAGGCTTCAAACTGTAGATAAATATTAAAAAACACTTTATATAGATATAACCTATTTTACCAATCCGTTTTTAAAAAGTACCTGTACACCGAAATTGTTTGGATATAATGTTTTTGCGGTGATCATCCATGTTTTGGCTGTTATTGGATCGGTTTTTAATGCATATTTTGCTTTTAAAACTAGGTATTCTTGATCAGTAACGTTTTGAAATTCTACTTCCATGTTTTCTAAATGTCTATAAAGTCAACTGTCAAATTTTATGGTAAACCCATGTATTCATGGTCCTATATACATATGAGCGAATATTTATTTCAGCAACAGACCATGTAGGGGAGAGTGGGGCGATTAAAACAACGTAGTTTGGTGATTTGCAAAAATATAAATAAATAAGCGTATGTTCTTGATAATTTGTAAATAATCTTTGAGAATATTTAAACATACATGCGTATTTATTTTTAATGAGGTTTTGATGCGATGAAATAAAGATATACATTGCGTATTTATAAATTGTTTGTTTCTTTAACTAATAATTACAGCTTAATAACCAAGTTTATCATTTAAAGTAGTTCGACCATCTCCAGTTTGATTATTCGGCGGTACCCACATATTATAGTCTTCTTTCTGAGCATCTTCTTCATATTGTTTCTTCTTCTCTGCTTCCGCTTTTTCTTGACGTTGCTGGATACGTCTTAGATTCTTTTTCTTACGTTTCTCTGCGTCTTCCACTGATTCCGATCCATGGGCGGTTGCCATTTTATTCGAATCTGCATCCTCATTTTGTTTGTTTGTGTTGTCTTTGTCTTTATGTTTCAATCGAATTTTGCGTAGCTCTTTCAAGATTGTCATGACGAATTTGTCTGAATTCAATTCGAATTCAATGATGTCTTGTAACATTTTCGGGTCTTCGTTAAATTTCACAGTTTTCAGCTTCTCCAAGTTGTTTAACATTAACGTTTTTTGATTGCTCAGCCAGTTGTAGAGTTGCTTCAAGTTATCAACTACGCTTTGGTCGACAATAGAACTATCCAACTTCTCCAGTTCCCCGAATATTTCTGTTTGTTGTTTGTACGCCTTCTCGACGAATTCTTTCATATGATTCACGGCTTCGATATGTTGCGTTAGGCTGGCCTGTTTGATCTCTTCCGCAATATTGTTTATATCATCTGCTAGTTTATTGATTTTGTCAATTATTTTCAATTTGCGCTCGCCAATATCCCAGATATCGCTCGTCATTTTCGTCAGCGCCGTTGACAACTTGAATTGCTTCTCAATGTCCATTGATTCGGCGGCATCGTTTATTTGCTCATGAATTTTTTTCTTTTGCGCCCCCAGCCGTTTCTGTTCCACAACTATCGATTCTTCTTCTTCTGCAATTTTACGTAATTTTGTTACGGTCTTACTGATCTTAGCTTTAACGTGATCGTCCAAGGTTGCTAATATGTTTTCATCACAACGTGCGACTTTGCGTTCTAACTGTTTCATTATACCTTTGCGTGTTCGTATATCAGACGGCACTGCCCGTGACACGCCCACTGGTTCTAGCGCAATCACTGCCGATACCACGCCTATTTCAGGTGCCACTTCCGGTTCCTCTTCTTCCTTGATTCTCACCGAAACTGGCGCTGACTCTCTTGCGGGTAGTGTTATTTTGACTTTTAATCGTTTACCGTATATAGGCAACACTTTTTTGGACGTGATACTGGTACCACTAGTTGAGGGTGTGTCTTGCGAGCTTCCGCTTTGTATCACTAACGGCGGTAGGTGCGCTGGCTGTGCTATGTTTACTAGCTTAACAATGTCCGAATGTTCTTTGCGTAATCGCGATAGTTCAATCTGTAATCCAAATTAGAAAACACACACTGATTGATTCGTTATTAAATTTCTCTTTTACTTTTAATTTGCCCATCACGAACTTGTCCGGCTTGTTCGAACTCAATTCGGTCATATATTGGTCCAGAGGATCAATATCATCTGTACCAGAGGAATTTAAATTGCAACCAGCTCGGGACGCTTTCGAAAGCTGTTTTTCGATTATTTGGATCTGTTTCGAGAATTCCATTTCTTTCTCCAGCTATGAAACAAGTAAAGATGATCAACATTTTAAAACTATCTAATAAATGTATTACTTACCAATGTTTGATATGTTTCGGGTTGATGCGATTGTTTCGCTTGCATCCGTTTCTCACGTTTCCGTTCAATTGTTCCGGTTCGATCCAAGAATGTGTCATCGTCACTGTCATAGTAATCATTTTCTTCCCAGTTTTTCGCTTTACGTTTACGCGATTCTTAAAAAAATAGTTACAAATCAGTTCACAGTTCGCAAATGAAATAGTTTTTGTACCATGTGTAGCCTGTCTTAAGATACCATGCCTATCCAATATTCGACAAGCTTCTAACGCGCATTGTACAACAGCCTCCTTTTTCTTCCCCTTGACTAAAGCTTCCGCTACAATCGGACGACCACGCGCATCGTCTAAAGGCAAAACGACACTGCACAAAAATTGCCCTAACCCGCGCTCAGTACACTCGTAATGTAGCTCTAATCCTTCTCGCTCAAAAAAACCTCTAAGCGCCTTTTTCGGGTCTTCTATATACAATTGTTCATTGTTCGTTTCTGCAAATGGATTTTCGGATAAATCTGTTTCTTCGTCAGCGTCTTCACCCATTCCCCAGTCAATTCCTTTAGCCTCTTCTTTCTTTTTTGCAGCTTCCAATTCCGCAGCTTCCTTAACGAGTTGTTGTTCGCGTAATTTTAGATCGAGAATTCGTTTCTCTTTCAGTTGTGTTACTGTTAAGTTGGATTCGCTTTCGGTGTCTGCTTCTGGGCCTGTTAGGAGATAAGTTCGAGTACTGCAACCTAATTTTAGCATATGCCCTACCTATAATAAATGATTATTAGTTCGTGGCTATGCCTCTTGAATCAGCTTCACATATGACTTACTTGAAGGCGAACGTACATTTTTGGTTTGATTCGTATTTTATTTAAAAATGTACCGTGGGTACTGCCTAAATCATAAATATAAAAACCGATTGGCCGGTCATCACTTGCAGCTGCTTTATATTGTAAAACAGCATGATATCTAAGTAAATAATATATACCTAATTATTTAGTAACATAACTATAATAAAAATAATATAGTTTTATAAATTACCTTGAAATCGTTGGATGTGCCATATACATATCGCAAGTTTGTAACCGGCCAAAAACCCAAAAACTCTTCATCATTAAATTGAGTTTATCTATGATAACACCAGATTTTAAAACTTCAAAATTATAGTCGATTTCTGAGCTGGGTAGCCCAGCCCATAATGGTTCTACGTACGGTAACACATTCCCGGTTTCTTTTGATTCTAGTCAAACAATACGCATTATCAAACATTTTTTATTTGGCTAACCTGTTTATATTTGTAAATACCTGGAACTGTTACCGTTCCGATCGATTCTTCTTCTATATTATCTGTTTGCTTCTGCTGCTCGACAAATTCATTTTTTGTCTTTAGTGTAGCTCGTCCGATATTTCCGATCAAAATGGGCATTTTGAATGCAGTTTCTCGTATTTCTTCCTCCATTGTCACTTAATATAAATTTGATTTGTATTTAATACTTATTTATTTACATCCGTGTTACAATAGAAGCGCGAGCGATAACCTCTTTTCGCTCTTTTCTAAATGTAATTTTTGACACATTCGCTTTTTTTTAAGCTATTCTTTTTGCAATAAAAAATTACTTACTACACCAACTAGAGGCTGCGATTGGTTGAGTTACGCAGCAGCATATCCAATCAAATGTTTATATTTGGTTAAATACAAGACAAGTAAATAATTTTTTTATTAAATATTAAATACAAATCATTCATTTGGATTTATTTGCTGCAACGAATTTCCTGGAACCCACAATTTTTGGCCAGCTGCATCAAGAACTTCTTGCCAAGCGTCTCGTAGTTTTCTGAATATAAAAAATGTTTGATTGCAGTAGCGGCGCTAAAGGGTTTCAATGTCAACAAACTTACGTAGCTTCTTTATAAAGTGTCGCACAATTCGGGAAAATTTTCGTCAAAATTAACGTACACGGTAGCAGAATCAATGTCAATAATTGTATCTGATCTACCGGCATCTTATCTTTTCTATCACGATCCATTACTGACAGTGGACACAATCCCATTTCCTTTTCTTTGTCACCTTCCATGTAAAACTCCTGGTACAAATTGTCGGTGATTTTCTTGACGGTAACGAACGGTTTACACAAACCGGACATGTCGGCGGTGTTCATCATAATCGATTTTAATAATTGCCGATGTTTATCCTCCTTCCAGTTAAACGTACCTTCCATACAGATTTTATATAGTTTGCCGCGTCGTTTAAAGTACGTTGTAATATCGGTGGCTAGAATTGCGAAACGAATTTCGCTCACAAGAATACGGTATTCATCTTTCGAGATTGTTTGAAAGATTTTTAGATGCTACAGTTGTTGAAATTGTTCATTATTACAATTATCATTTAAACTAATTAGCACAGTTTTTTTTTACTTTAATTATAAACATAGTTGCGTGGTAATGGTGATATTCTCGTGGGGAGTCTTCATATAATTGCGCCAAATAATGATTGGATATTTGTAAAAAATTATTTGTTAATCCATAATGGTTGATATCATGACAATACGCCGCAATGAGTAAAGCTTTGATCTGTTTAGAAAAATCAACTTGCTATTTTACGCTCGAGTTCAGTGGAAATCTGTAGCGTTCAGAGCTAAAAATAGAGTATGGCATCTCATATTCGTACTCTATTTTGTAGTCTGAGCGCTTCAAAATTAACCGACTTACCTCAATCGCAGAGAAAAATTCGGCGTTTTTCCGCAAGATATTATACATACAATGGCAAACATTAAATCCGTGATGAAAATTATGGTACGGCAAATCTTGGTAGCTGTTTTTAATAATTAAAACAAACTTAACCATTATAGCAATATTAGGAAACATATCTTTGGCTAGTTCGTTAAACATATACATTACCAACTGCGGCATATAATGTTCGTAGGTTTCGGGAATGTAAAAGTCAAAACTAAAGCGGACAAGTAAAATCATTAATTCAACTTTTCTAATAGCGTACATATAGAGCAATATCTATAAATGAATATACTTATTAAATCGCGGCGGAAGGTTCGACATTTCAGGATGCGTTATCAAAAATGTATAATCGTGAATGCAGGGTTGCATATGATGTGATATCATGTCTAAATACACTTTGTTTAAATTGTGCTATAACGGAAAAACGGAACATTCAACTCGGATTTGAGTTAATTGTTAGCCTAACTCACAGTATTTTTCATTTTTTGGTGTAGCCGTGTATAACTCAAAATGAACGCACAGTATACCGCGAAGGTTTTAAACAAAATCTCGTCATTTTGCGTAAAACATTCACCCCCCTTTTTGTTCATAACTTGAATCACACCTAACGCACGGATAACAATCTTTACTTTATAGACGTTTAATGGTAACGGGCGGGAATGTAAGTAAGTAAGATATACCTAATATTTCATCTACGCCAGTAATCGGCATACAAAGTGTAGACCGAATGATATATCCTCTGCGTTTATCTTGCGTAATTCGGGGATCCTGGTACGCGTTTCGTATGTTAACCATAGTGCCTTTTTGCGCAACCAAAGAAATTAGTGATGCATCTTCGCCCAGTTTTATTTTAACGTTTTTCTTGTAAAATGTATTAGATTCTTCAATGCCTTCGACGTAGTAATCCGCGTAAAGTTCATCGTGTCCCGGTTTCATTATATAAAAAACTCCGTGTTCTGCGATTAATGTTGACTTTGCGAAATTCTAACATACGTAATGTTGTTTAGAAATGATTCATAAATTGTTCAAATGATACTTACAATTATTTCTGCAATCAACCTATCCAAAATCAGCGTATCCGCAAAATAACATTTGACCAAATTCAACAAGTAGTTGTTTAACTCGTGTTGTTTCTCCAGAGTTACGCGTTTCTGGTTCTGATAGATTGCACACCCAATCCAGTTGCACATAACGATCAACAATCGAAGATCATGTTCTTCGTACGATGGATCTTCTAATTCGCGATACATTTCGAATACCGCCAAACAATCATTTTGCGACGTTACTACCGGGCCGCACATTACAGCTTTGACCAATACATCTATAAAACAAATATACTCGTATGCACAAATGCCTATAGGTACCCAACAAAAGAATTTATTTCGTAGTTACTTGCATGCCCTAAGCCATTCGGAAACCGTGTGTCTTCTATTAAGTCATGTAATTTTATATGCTCTTTTTCGGCGGCGCAGTGCGCAGCCACCGTTGTGCCAGTGGCGATTTTGTAGCTAACGCGATTTACGGAATTTTCGAAATTTGGAGTTAGTAGATAAATTTCGTCGACCGATGGATCAACTTGGTAAACTGTAACCACTGTTAAATGGTTTCATGAGTGAAGTATTTCAATTTTGCTTCTGATAACTTACAGACAGAGTTAGTAGCTGTTTTAAGTACTTCGGCAGTTTCTAGCAGCACTGTACGAACATCAATCACATCGGAGAGCACATTCGTCAAATCTTGCAGCAATAATTTTGGTTTTTGCTGTGTATATAGTTGAAATTGTTTGTTTTCTTGCTCGATGACGATCGGTTTCGAGCGCGTTAATAAAAACGGTGCTATTGCACGCGTGGCCGATCGCAAGGATTCGCGTTTTTTACGCTCAGATTCATACGGTAGCAACGGGTCCGGGTATAAAGTATTCTTTTGACCAACATTATCCATCTTTAGCTTTTTGCTTTATTTCTATAAGTAAACCTACAAAAATATTTAACAGTTTCTGCTGCAACGACAAAATATATATTTAAAATTAATACAAACTTAAATGATTGTCAAAAAACTTAAAATTGCGATAAATTCTGACAACTAACAAACAAACAAAATAATTACGTTACGACTTTGATCAAATAAGGATCAAACAAATTAAATAATAATGGCAACATCAATTAACAAATCACAGTATTCAGTATAAACATATTATTTCAAGTAGATAAGTATATGTACGTATGTACACACACACACTCTCACACATATATATATATATATATATATATATATATATATATATATATATATATATATATATATATATATATATATATATATATATATATATATATATATATATATATATATATATATATATATATATATATATATATATATATATATATATATATATATATATATATATATATATATATATATATATATATATATATATATATATATATATATATATATATATATATATATATATATATATATATATATATATATATATATATATATATATATATATATATATATATATATATATATATATATATATATATATATATATATAAATAGACCGCCACGCTAATCTCATCATATTATTTTTTAAATATGGCAAGGTTCTAAAATTCTAGTTGCCACCTAAAATGTCGATAGTAAATTACGAACGAAAGGCACTTGTTTCAAATCACGTTGCATCTGTTTTGCCCTGTATAAAACTGGGCAGTCCAACGAAGTACATTCAGTGTACTCTTTTCTGCCACAACATGACTGGCATATCTGCAAAAGAATGTTATCAATCAAATTAGCCGTTCCTTCGGCAGAAGATGTTCAAGAAGGTTTAATAAATTATACTTACTTGATTTACACCATCATATAACTGTTCCCAACAATTGATCTTACTCTGTAGAACAACAACAGTTTGTTGAGGATTTTCCACGCATTTATCGCATAAACTAGTTCGAGTTTGGTCCTCGCAAACGGCGCAACTCATCGTTGCAAAATATTGGGAAATTGTGCTTTTTTTGCAATTTTCTTGATGGATTGCCGTGGGTAACGATTGTAATTGTTTTCGGGGCATCTCACAGTACCTGCGAATAAATTAAATCAGTTTGCTCTATTGCACTCAGCGTTTCACAATGCGGTTTCCATTCATAAACGAGCGAATGCCATGAATGCTTTCCAAAAAAAAAACTCTTACCATGTTTGGACGTCAGCGCCGATCAAACTTAGACAGCGATTCAACGGGGGTGCGATAACACGAGTGATGTAATAGACAGCATTAGGGCGAAGTGTCGCAGGATCGGCCAGCTGCTCTCGGGGGCAGCGCACCAGACGGATCAGAGGAAAACCTGGCGGGCCGTTAACGATTATGTACGGCACACGTTCTCCTCGGCGCGGCTCCCGTCTTTTGTCACTAGAAAACCAGCGCTTGGACAACTCCAATGCTGGGACACATGCGCCGGGTCTGTACCCACCAGAGCCGCGATACTCACGCGCAAATATCAGGTCTTGAATGCTCGCACGGCCAGTAAGAAGTTTGTCGAATTGTCGGACAACGTAACGTTTAACTAGACTTACATCTTGCGTGTCAAAAAGAATTCGAAGACTTTTTTCCAACATCTAAAGAAGAAGAAACGTTTTGTAAGAAATAAAATATTTCTAAGACCATTTAGTAATTACCTTAGCTACGGCTGGACACCCATCCCGTCGAACAGTCTCAATTCCTTTAGCGTTATATTCCGGTTCGGTTTGATCCGGCGATTCATACATGTATCCAACGTAACGTTTCTTCGTCTGCAAGATGCACGGCTGATAGATCTTCTCCAGTTTTAATTTAATAGGCGGTGGATTATCATTGGTGACCGCTTTTGCGATATCGGCGCCGATTTTAAACGCTTCTGCGCGACTTCTCCCCTGCACAAGGACGAACAACGAGTCAGTGTCGCCATACACAACTTTAGCGCCCCATTTCGGGGTATCTTCGATCAATTTTACAGCTCGTTCCAACGTTTCGCGACCTTTCGATACAACGCTGTCGCCGACTTCGATGCACGGCATTCGTCCACTAAAATTCGCGGAGGTATATCCATAAGTTACATTTGCGATTAGTTTTAGGCCTAATTGTCGACTGTGGAGCACACGTTGGAGTAATTTGTTCTGTTGGTTTTGTTTCATTGAAGCCTTGACCATTAAACGAGTTTCTAGTATTTCTTTTAACATCCTCGGAAGAATCCCTTCACGGACGTCCGCGTTGACGAAACCAACACCGCAAGGCGAGAAATTTATGTTGCCATTTAATTGCCGGAGCGTCTCTCTAGGTACTTTTAGTTGCGCCGCACCAAACTCAAACGGATGATTTGAGCCTAGATTACTAACCCGGCCTACACATGTTGAATAGCAGTAGTTGTACGCGATGATTATCGACGGATACAGACTCTGGAAGTCTAAAACAATGATGGGATCTGTATATAATCGTGATTCTGGTTCAAAAATTAACGGGACCCATTCCGGTGCACGCATTTGCGCGCGCTGTTCCATGCTCGGCGAGGTTGCAATATAATTTAGTGGCTTCGCAAGGCGTAACATCATACTTTCGACGCGAAATTGCGAGCCGCGCGACAGCACTTCGTAGAATTGGATTCCGAATAAACGAGCAAGCTCGCAAGTACGATTGATTAGGTCTAATTGATCCAACAGTTTCAATACACCTTCAACGCGCGTTAGATAATAATTTGCTGTGATATGGCGATAAATATTCGTTCTAAACTCCCACCAAAACGTTAGCGATTTGAACGAATGCGCTGGAACTCTTCGATGAAGAACATGGTACATCATATTCTCAAATGTGTAGCTTTGTAAGGCGATTTCGTGCTTGAGTAATCGCCAAATGTCTAAAATGATACGGCCCCTTAGTTTTAATTCTTTTTGCGGTTCCTTGAGATTCTGTTTTGGTTTGATTAACGCCGGATTCAGGCGAGATAATTGCGGCATCAAATTGATTCCAATCACAGAACTTCGTTCGATTAAGTAGCCCCATGATAGCATTTCGATTTCGTAGCCAGCAAAAATGTCTGGATCCCATTTTCGAATCAATTTCACAACTGCGTCGACCAGCTCAAGCTCTGATTTTACATAAGTTATGACGCAATCTACTCCAGAACCATCTAGAAGTGATTGCGTTTGCGGTTTAGGACTTCCAATTAAGCTATCTACAACTAGGACTCCAGTTTCTTCGCGTGGTAACTTTGAATCTTGAGACACGTCATTGAGGATTGAGTAAAAAATTGCACGGATTGCGTCGTATTGCGGATCCGGATACAAATCAGTGCGAGTACGTATATGTAACTCTAGGACTAAAATGCTTAAGTTCTGGACTTCTGTGACTGCGCGGGCGTGTTGTAGATTCTCATATGACATTTTAAAATCGTGGGTATTGTTTAAAGTTACACCAGTTATTTGGAACGAGTTGTTTGATGTCAAACACGTACTCAAATTCTGATTAATTATCTTACGAGAATCCGAAGGGTTACTCAATTGTTGGGCACGCATTGAAGATTCACTCAATGCTTGTACCGTAAACAGCGCTTTACGTTGTAAATTTCCTTGACCTTTAAGTTTACTTCTTCGTAGCAACGATGGTGATTGCTCTTGAGAAGATTTCGGAGTTCCATCAATGAAATCCGGCAGTTTTAACGACTGAGGCGTACAAGGAGTCAGCGTCAGCGTTGCATCTAATTCACCGTTGTCATTCCCGGGACTCATTGGTATATGTATCTTTGTTTTTTCCAATTTCTTTACTGTTTTCTGGTCTTGTCGTTCCATTTTGGTGCGAATCCATGTTAAGGCACTTTTTCTGGATGGCGGAAGCTTTGCCGGTTCCATAATAAGCGCAGCATTTCCAGCAAAAAATAAGCGTAAGTTGGTTTTGGAAATGTCCATATTTGGGTACAATTGTTTGAATTTATTCCGTCGCCAAGTGTTCAAGCCACAGAAACCAGAAGATGTTATGAATTCATCAAGATCTGCGGTGGTGTTTGAAGGTATTTGTAACATTTTGACGCCTACGTCGATTTTAGATGTGACGTCAGAGTAGTCGCTGTAAAATGGCGTTAGGAATCGATGTTCTGGGATATTGTAGTAGTTTAATTTCAATTTTACGTCTTTTATTGTAGGGGGTAAATATTTCGGCGACAAGATAACTCGTGTGCTATCTTTAGAAGAATATTGCGCTAGAGTGAAATTAGTTGCTATTGGTGATTTGCTTGCAGAAACAATTGCAATCTCTTCTTCTAGGATTGATTTTTCTAACGAGGTTTTTATTTCAGAGATTTTCTCCATGGAAATTTGAATGCCTTGTTGAGAAATGACACTTTCTTGGACATCGAAGATAGATTTGTCTAATGTAGATTTGATATGGTTCTCATTACTAACTTCAGTAAAACTTTGTTCAATTAGATTTGTACTAAAATCGTGAACAAACGCGCTATTGTCAAACGACGTATCATTATCACAATTTTCATCAATAAATGCATTCTTCAATTCCGATGCTAGATCTGATTTAGCTTCGGGGCAATTTTGTGACAGAATGTTATCTTCCTGAAACGTAATTGTGTACGAAAACATTGAAGTTTGCGCACAATGTATTCGTTTCGCTTCGTTTCGTGGACGATTCGGTGGAAAAACATCATTAAACGATGATTTACTGCAGTCTAAATTTAATTGATTATTTACAATCTTGTATTTTTGTGGCATTAAAGTACTTTTAGAACAATCTGAATCTGTACTCGAATCTGATATGCTCTGTATTTTAGATGATCTTAGCATAAATGTGGCATCGCAAGTACTTGACACGCTACCAGAACATTCCGATTCGACATTTGTGTAAGAGGGCCCCGCTTGAGGAGCAAAGCCTCTTTGTAAATCATATATTTCAGCTATTGTCAGGTTGTCTATTTTCGCAAAATTACTACTCGTATTGAACAAAACTCTGTCAAATTGCGGCGAAAGTGAAACAGGCACTTCATTAGAAATAAACGCAGTATCTTTTGATTTTCTTATATTGGCTTCAATATTATCTACTTTAACTAACTTGTGTTTATTTTTTCTTAGCCTACGTATTTGTTTTTTAGTAAAATCGTTGTGAACTTGGTCAATAAATCGTTCTTCATTGTCAACGAAAGTGTTTTCGATTTCTGTATACATTTGTCGAAATTCCGGACTAATTTCTTCCAGTGTTGGTTCTTTAACGATTTCATTTTTTCTACTATAGGAACATATATCTTCAATAACAATTTCACTGAGAGTCTCATTGCGGGATTCAAATTTCAACTGTTTTCTTGGCGTCGTCTTATATTTAATAATACTTTCTGTTTGGTTTGTTGTATCACAGTTTACAGACACTTCTTCATTTTTGTTTTCGCTGAAAATTAAACTAATTCGGTTTCGCAATTTACAGTTTCATATATTTAGAATTAGGTAATAATTATATTTGCTGAAAGTTACTAAAGTAACGCGCCACCAAATTCAGAATGCAAACAAAGCAGCACGATGATCTCGGGTTGTTAGTTACTATATTTGATTTGAATGCAGGAATAATTGTAAAATGTCAACAAATGAGGTGTAGCGGCAAACTCACTGTAGGATTGAAGGGATCTGCAACTCACCAGCACCTCTGTTTTGACATTTTATATCTTCTGAAACAATTGTTGCTGGCACTTGAATCGGCTTTGCTGAACTTGTATTACCATTAATTTCTAAAAAAATAATCAAAATCACAACCCGAATTTCAATTCAATTACACATAACTTACCAGTATTTATTGATGATCGGAGGCGTTTCTTCAGAGGTTCATATTCCGCGAAAGACATTTCATTTTCCGTCCGCGGCGACCGAACCATGATTTGCAAGGGGATATATTTCAGTGGAGATACTTTATTATTACGTCCTTTCAACTTCCGCGGTGGTGAATTTTCTAGTTTCACAGCAGCAGCTTCCGGAATGTCATCCGAAGAACTCGAGGAAGAAACGGCGATTGGATCTAGTTGCGTTGATTTTCGGATACGGCTATGTGTTAAATGGATATCGGTTTCGGAAACGCTTAGACTAGGAACAGTTTTTTTTGGATGATTTTCGGGTTTTTGTGCCAGTTTTCAATGAAGTCCGTTTGTCTTCTAATGGTTTTGTGCCTGTTTTATTCGATGCTAATTTGGTTTCTAATGCCTTCTTGTCCGAATCATCACACGAATCATTTGTTTTATTTTCTATGAGCGTTACTAATGTTTTGTTTTTTTCCGCTGGTTGTTGAACTAATTCACACGTCGTTGGGTTTGTTTCCGGTTGGAATACGATTGGTGTTATTGGTTTGGTGGTTTTTGATTTGCCCAGAACATATGTAGTCCAAGCTGATTGCAACTGTATTGGCGTCAAAACAATTTTACAATCGGGAAGTTGTATTTTCGACATTTCGGTTATATTTAATGGACGTACTTTTCTAGGACGCCTTCGGTTTTTACGTATTCCATCTTTGAAAACTTGAATTTTTGATCTTTCTACGGTCTTGATCGGTTTTACTTGATTTGACTTTGGTGCAGCGAGCTTGCGAACCCTGCTTCGCGTTGTCATATAGGTATGTGTTTTTTCTTCTTCAGTTTTCGTATTTTGATTCGTTGATTCCAACTTTAATTCTTCATTAGTACTTAGTTTACGAATTTCGTTTTGTATTATGCATTTTCCGAACGTGACTGTTTCATGTATTTGTATCGGTTTCAACTCTTTTATTTCGGCTTGTTTTGTATTTGTATTTGGTAGATTTAATTCCAAGTTTGTACTTTTGACAGTTTCACTTTGTGTGATATATTTCGCGAACGTTACTGTTTCCTTTGTTCTTGGTGCACCGTTAATCGGAATTAATTTTTTAGTGGGTGAAGCACATTTTTCAACGCATGTTGTGTCGTTTGTTTTAGATGCTCCGTTTGTCTGGAGTATCTGTATTGCCTGTAAATTATTGTATATAGACGTTTCGCTACTGTTTCTTTTATTAATGGTAATAACAACTGAATGTTGCTCATCTTTTGGTATTTTGTGGGGTCTTGGTACTTCTATTTGAGGTTCCGGCGAATTAGGTCGTTTTAATGTTGTGTATTTATCAATTTCGTTGGATTTAAATTTAAGGTAATCTTGAAGATTTTCACGAACTTTGTCTATTTGATCAACTTTTACATTATCTTTCGGTTTATTTTGTTGTGTAGACATTTTTATAGAAGGCAAATGCGTATAATTATGGTTACTTATTTCAGGAATTTCTTGTAGCTTCTGGTTTGTATTACGTTTCGGAGTCTTTTGTACTTCGAGTTGTTTGTACATATTCAAATAATTTTTAGAGGAATTGCCATTGCTACCTTGTCTAGATGCTCCTGAGGTTCGTTTAGGGAGATTTTCACCTTGTTTAGGTGATGTCTTTTTACAAGTGTCTGGGACATCTCTTTTATTAGATGTTTCTTTAGAAGCTGTTTTAGTCTTTTTGATTTTAATGGTTTTAGGCAAAGTCTCAACCAATACGGGCGATTTTCGTGAAGATTTATTCGGCTTAAGAACCTTATCAGGCGAGTTGTTCAGAGATTTATCTTTTTTTGTTTTCGGTAACTTTTTTGAGGAGATTTTAACAGTTGGAAGACTGTTAATATTTTTAATGGATTTTTTCTTTTTATTGGATAGATCCTTTTCAGTTCGTGCCCTTTGATTTTTAGTAGTTTCTTTGTTGGATTTAATGGTTTTATCTTTGTTTACTTTCTTCGTGTTGTTCTTACTTTTAATTACGTCATCATTGTCATTTGTCTCGGACGACGTGTCCCCCTGCCCATCTAGATTCCAATTGTTCGTCTGTGATTTCTTAACAGTGTAGTTGTTCCCAACCGATGATGATTTAGTGATGAAGCGTTTTTTGTTTGTAATAAAAGTTGGCAACTTTTTCGATTTCGGTACTACTTGGTCAATTGAAGATTTAGTATTAATCAGCGCGTTTTCAGAATGCTCGTCGGCTGATAGATTTTGTTCTTCTGTTAGGAATGAATACTCTTGCTCTCTAACTTTAGCTCGATCACAGGAACAGAAACCGCAACGTCCTTTCGCGCTTCGTCTTCGCATGTGGTTAGAAAATGTGGTGTTGGAATAAAAATCGGATTTATCTGTTGCGCCATCGAGTGCACGTAAATTGGGTTTCATTTGGGTTTTACTACAAATGTGTTTCTTTGGGGTTGGTTTACAGGCGGCGTTTTCTTTGTTCGCCTTGATGTTTAGAGATTCTTCAGTTGCGTCGTTTGATTCCAAACTGGAACCAAGAGCATCCGAAAGATTAACATCGTTCAAAATAACATCACTAAAGGCGTGTTCATCGTAGTAATCTTCGTACGAAGTGCTCGGTGAACACCAAGTATAATTTTCACTTTCGATTGGTCCGTCACAAATATCGCTTTTATTTTGTACGCAAACATTAATTCGATGCAAATGTGATTTATCCAGCGACCAAGTGATCTTAGAACTATTCGCAGCAGTTACACAAATGTCACTTATTATATTGATTTCAGCCGATTTTTGACATGGTTCGCTCGTAATCAATTTATTCACGCCCGGCATTAGTAATTTGTTCGACGGAACCACCTCGCTATTTCTTTTGCATATAAAAACATCGTCAGCTTTACGTAATTCATAGCGCTTCATATTAAAGATGGTATTAAAAAACGAACGATCAAAGATGACCGTTTGCTCTGGAAGATCCCCAATATGATCATCCTCCCATTCGTCATCTTGACCGCTGAATTCCTCGCTCGCTGTATCACAAATACCGTCCAATTGCGGTACTTCGCAACAGTTCTCGTCCCAAAACGAATCGTTCCAAATGTCCGCGTTCTGCAGTGGAATACTCAGTTGTAACGTTTCTTCATCGGATTCTTCATCGAATTCTTTGATTGTTTGCGATAGAATCGAATCGTCTTCGATCGGGCCGGCGTCGTTCAGCTCTTCTAATAACGAAAAAACCGCTAGTTCATCTACCGTTATTTGATTATCGACTAAACCGTCGGTTATTGATGTGGTTAAAGGTGGAGTTTCTTCTAGTTTAGCAGCACTGTTTAACGGCGTACTTAGAGCTGGACCAATATTTATAGTTAAATGATGTGTTGACGATTTTTCTATTGTGTCATCGGTATTTGAAGTCGATATTTGAGTGTCTGCATTGAAAACGTCAGGCATTTCCGCTGGGTAAACTGATTTATTCAAATCCAATGAACTCTCGTTCGAAGTATCATCTAACAATTTCGCTAGCAATTTCCCGTTAAAATGCTCATGTGACTCAGTGGGCTTAACATCGATACGTTCTAGAGTCATACTAAACGAGAACTGCGAATCTATTTGATTATCTCGCCGCCGTTGTTTCTCATCGTCCCACAACGCAGCTAATCCCGGATTAACGGCAAGCGCTGTTCCGTCCTGGTTTAAGATATCTACCGCGTTCGTATCCATTTCAATTGCACAAATGGAGCGACGCACAACAGACGCAGGCAAGATTTGATCGGCGGGGATGATATTGCGAAAGATAGGATTTTCAGGATCGTCGCGGTATTTAGCGCGTTGCAAATTAATGTAACTCATACCATGTAAATTGTAATCAATCATAAATTGTAAGATGTAATTTATGTGAGCTTCGTGCGGTTGAAATGATTTACCGAGAATCGCGCCGTGTTCTAATAAACTGCAAGCTGTTTTTAGAACGGCGGGATTATAGAAATAGATCTTGTAAAATTGGTGGTGTTTTTCATGGTAGCCATATAAGGGTCTAGAATAGAATTTATAAATCTGTAAGGTGGTTTCTAGTAACACATGTTTACGTAGGGTGGTCACAGTACCATATGGTGATGTTATTGCAGGTATATTCGTTTATAATGATATACGATGAAATGTTATGTCTTTCAACAATAATATGAATGTTTATTAAAACATTATTAGAAATTCCTCTTATAGTTTAAATGAATGAATAGTTGAGCATAAACAAGTATAACACTTACATGCCGGAAACCAATTTGATGTTGTGAATATGAGCCGTTGAAGACGATGCTTGCCCCAAAGCGATGTTGATAGATTTGTCCAATTCGCTGGCAATTTTATACGCCTGGGTATCAGACGCCTCTGAACCTTCGTACGGAATGTAAATATATGGAAAAACACCGTGTACATGCAGGCAGCTTTTCTGCCCTGTAAACATAAGCAAACAAATTAGAAAAATAATAATCTTTTGCTGCTTTCATCCAAAAATCACCTGTTGGTGTTGAACCAAATATTTCAATAACAGGCACTTGTCGCACTTCATTGCATCGAAATTCCGAATAAAACAAATCTAAATCACGCACTGGATAGTGCATGTAATAATCAACGTCTACTATACGAATTGAAATCATTTTCAAATTGTTGAGGTTACGAATTCTACATCGTATATTAGGATTAACATAACTATAGATAAATAGGCGCTTATTGCACGTTAATTTTATAATAAATTCTACTAGATACTACAATAATATTAGCAGTTGCAATGTAAATACGCACACAAAAATGCAAGTTTGCATTTCAAAACATCTTATAAATAATGGCGATAGGCGTCATCAAAACAAGGAGCAGAGTGACTTTTCGTATAAACCAAATCGGTTGGCCAATCCCAGGCACAAAATTGTGATCACGTGACTTGTCAAAGATCAGTGATACGCTTCACTTTTTAGCGCTCTTTTAATCACTAACAATTTGTTACACCAATTACAAGCGAAATTTGCCGCTCTTTCGCTTAGAATAATAAGGATTTATACCAGAGAGATATTATGATACATCATATACAATAATTTAACAATTTTAGCAATACTTTATTTACGATAAAAATACAAAATAATACGGGCGCAGTCAACGTGATAATAATGCATTCAAATACAGGTTATTCTTGTCTGCAATTTCTGTTTTCAACCGTTTAACATTCTGTTCTAATTCGTCACCACTCATCCTCTTATAATCTAAATGCTTCAACTCTTTTAGTACATCCGCAATTATCGTATCACCTTCCTAGAAATGTTTAATAAAATCATGTAATTCGATAGTTATAAACATTAAAAGAGACCTGTAATATTTGTTGTCGCTTTTCTGGTTCGAAAGTTGCCATCGCTTCCAAACTCTGATAGTCCTCCAAATCGTGTTGAATTTTTCTTGCAAGCTAAAGAACACGGATGTGTTTTAAAATAAGATAAACTACTAAAAGTATTGTATACTTCTAAGAACTCTATATTGAATCCGGCCATTTTTGCAACATGAATCCCGTAACTCTGATCGCAAATCCCGGATTTGATTTGGTGCAATAAAGTTAGAGTATCGCCGGTGATCAATGCCGTTACATGTTTGTTGGTAACGGTTGGAATTTCGTCGGCGAGTTTTGTTATTTCATGAAAATGTGTTGCAAACATTGAAAAGCAGTTTACTTCTTTAGCTAAATGTCTGAAATATGTTTTTATTCAATTTAGTCTAGGAGTGAGTGGTGATTGATTGAAACTAACTCTGCAATCGCCCAAGCAATGCCACAGCCTTCGTATGTTGAGGTGCCACGTCCCAACTCATCAATGATAACTAATGAGTTCTTTGTTGCTGTCTACAAATTGGATTATATATATATATATATATATATATATATATATATATATATATATAAAAAATAAACTGCGAAATTGTTACCGCATGAATAAAAATTACCCTAATAATCCCGGCGGTTTCAACCATCTCTACCATAAAAGTTGATAGTCCTTTAGATTGACAATCTTCAGATCCAACCCGAGCTAAGATCGAATCAACCATAGACAATTCGGCGACGTCGCAAGGAACAAAGCATCCGATGTGAGCCATTAAGACAGCAACGCCGATGGACCGGATATACGTGCTTTTACCGCCCATATTTGGTCCGGTTATAATATGAAACGTGGAGCAATCATGTTTGAATTCAATATCGTTTGGATTATAGGACATTCCGTCTTGTAACTCAAGACATGGATGACGCACTTGTGTCAATTTCATATGCCCGGTTCCTTCCTTTAATAATTTCGGACGAACGTATTGTTTTGGGGCACTACAAGTAACGTTCGCGAACGATACTAGCACGTCTAATTGGGCGATACAAAAACTAATGTTGTTCAGGGTGTCTCCGTAACCAGATGCGATGGTAAGTATCTCTGTAACGACACTTTTTTGTTGTTCTTCATATTGTTGTTTGGTTTGCAAATAATCGACGTTTAGGTCTTCGAGTTTGGAGTTTACAAAACGAACACCACCGCGCAGAGTGCTCACGATTTTGTATTGTTTGTGCTTGCGCAGAATCGGTTCTTCTTTTAGAGTCACCCGCAAATAATAGCCCAACTGGTCAGCAAAGTCTAATTTGATATTTTTACCAGCCTCTAATCCTAAATCACGCGCTGCTAATGACAACTGTCTTTGGATTTGTTCTTCCAGTTGTTTTTTCTTATCATACAAGTCAGTTAGGTCGTCATCGAATGATGACTTGACAAAATATTCACCTTTGTCGACGAGATCCATGTCTAAAGTAGTCTCAACCATGCGTTGATATTTCTGCATGTCTTCTAAAAACTCTGTTAACTGATTAACAAACATTGACTGTAATGTTTTGTGATTAACGTTCCGCAAGGCAGCTATCATATTCGGTAGTTTATCTACTGTCTGGTAGACTTTGCAAATATCCTGTAGCTTTGCGCGTTTCTTCACTAACTTCCTCGACAACATCAACAGATCTGGGATGCGCCGCAGATGATCTTCATATAATAGCAAACGTAAATTAGTGTTTTCTACGAAGATTTCGACTACATCTAGACGATCTGTTAACGCATGAATGTCTCTTAAGGGCTGCTTGATCCACTGTGCTAACATTCGTCGTCCCGGCGATGTTCTACAGTCGTCCAAAAGACCCAACAAACTCGAGATCTTCGCTACAGATGCGTTGACGCCCGGTTTTGGGAGGATGTTTAGAGCTTTCACAGCGGCCATGTCTAAGTGAATAAAGCGTTTCGTGTCTAAAATGCTCATGCGAAACTTGCCAAAAAACGATTCATCGCTTGTTAGTTCTAAGAATTTAATGGCGGAATGTAAACTGGACATGGCGACGGTTAGATTTACTTCCGGGAAAATCAAACAGCTTCGTTGTTGGCCGTCTTCGAAGCGTAACAAGCGGTCCAGATCTTGTGTGATATCGTCGACGCTCTGTTCCTTTGACTTTTGAGTAGTACAAAGGATGTTGCTTCGGAATAAGATTGTTTTGAGACGTGATGTATTTTCTGCATCGGTTAATTGGAGCAATACTTCACGCGGTCCCATTTGGATGATTAGAGATTCGAGTTGCGAGAAGAATTCGTTGTCGGTGAATTCGGAAACCTCTATAGTGCGGGCGTTTGTGTCAATACAACTTACGCCCAAGACCTAAACGAGAGATTTATTCCCTAACTACAATTGTCTTAATGTTAACATATTATATTATTCATATTATGTATGTAACATATTTTCTAATAAATTACTCATTAGTCGTTGTTTATTTATATAAAAAATTTGGTATTTATTTACATTCTTAATTAATTATAATTAATTATTTTAATTAATCAAAAATATAAATTAAGTAATTAATATCATAATATCATACAATTAGCTACCAAATGAAAATAAAATATTGAGAATTTGATAATAAATGAAATAATGGTCAACCTGTTTCGATCCCATTTTCACTCCCATTACAATACTATTCAAAACACTGTCAGAATTTTCAAATAGTATTTCTTCGAATTGGGATAAATTGCCGGGAGATCCTTTGAATTCCAGGATCCAATCATTGTTTTTATTTGATCCTTGATTGACGTAAACTTCAACTTGGTATTGTTTAATTAGCAATAAACTTCTGGCAAATTTTTCAAAGTTGTTTTTACTGAGAACTAAATATTCAAGTTTTTGTTGGTCTACACCCATTCCTTTGAGTGCCGCTGTTGTCTGGAAAACATCTTGCGATGCAAGAATCGCATCTTCACCGTGGCAAGTGTAGTAATCAATTCGGTTGAAGATTCGTACAGTTGTCGGAGGTTTCTTTAAAAAAATATTGCTTTCATTTTGAGAAACGTACACTGAATGTTTTATTAGATTTTATCATAGATTCATAAATATTTAAAATTAATTCATGTATTAAAAACTATTTGCAATCCTTGAGTTACTGAGCAAATTATTACAATGTTTCATTGTAAAATCATCTTGAATAAATTCAACAAATACAAAACATGATTGGCCATGACATGAAACTCTGTTTATAATAAGAAAAATTTCCAAAAATTGATAACGCAAAACGGGATTAGTCCAAGTTTATGGATTGCAAGTTTAATAAATCGTCATTCCAAGATATTCACGGGTCATTTGGATAGGTCTTCTGCGAAAACAGGCCAAGAATGATAGCGAACGTATGCTACATAAATATAACATTCTTCATGTTGACTAGTGTACTATTGCTGTTTTTTAGCAACAACAACAGATTTTCTCGTCAATCAAAACCAGTTTTTTTCTCACAAAACTACGGATGGGTTTATTTTACATAAAACCATTCGTGTCTTTTATTTGTAGTCTCTTATAAGTAAAATGTTTGGACTATGATATCCTGATTATAATTTGACCTGTACAAAAACAGGTCGTCTATAATATTAAATAATGCAAACAAAAAATAAATAAATAAATAAAAAATTAGGTTTGCCCTATTATGAAATCAAGAAAAATTCTTCGAACTGGTGACACAGTACAACATATTTCTGGAATTGTTAAATCTTTGGTTTTTTGAAGGACACCAAGATGATGATGGGAAAGAAGTAATTTTAAACTGATGATTAATAATTTTATATGTGGGTTCAAGTGGGGAGTTGTTCACCGGGTAGGGATACTAAACATACATATGTACGTATATAAAAAAGAATTATTTCGCAAATATGATTAGTTGTGAATGAACTACACATATGTATTGTACCTATTTAACTGTGCTCAAGTGAAAATAGAACAGAAGTAAGAATACGATTCATTCAATAATCAATTACATTTCGACGGATTGTTTCAAGTTGAACCTTTTTAATTTGTTATTGAGCCAAAAGCAAACTGAAAAATGTCTAGTTTTTATCATAAAAGGCCACGAATTATTTAATGAGTTTGAAAACGAAATTGGTTATTCTATAAAGCACCGCGAGTTTAATTAAAATTTTTGAATATTTATTCTTTGTATATAAATGTAATTGCGACGTGTAATTCATTTTCTTTAATAACAATAACCGCAAACGATTCTATAATTATTTCGAAAGTTTTATTCTTAAACGCATATATTAACCTTGATAAATAGATACTACTTGATGAGTATGATATAATTGTATAAAAATAAAACTATATTACCATATGTTGTCATAACATCTAAACAATATGAATTGTTGCCAGCAGGTGGAACAACAACAGCAATGCGTTCATTATTGATTATCGCCACAATTGTGGCATTGTCTGCTGCTAAGCCTGGCGGATACCATCACCAGCATTACCAATTCGAGCAATCTTCAGCAGCGTACCGGAACAATGAACTCCAACACAAAAGTGATGAAGCTGGTCGTTATACTAAATTTGAGGATCTGGATAGTAGCGACGAACCGGAAGAGAATATGAATTATCACCGTACCGAATATCATGCTCCTGCAGCAGCTGTCGGTGTTAAAGGAGGCCGAAGAGTTTGGAAACCGACAACGAATCGAAATCTCTTCGCTGAAGATACCCAAACAAATGTGGACAAAGAATATACCGATAGTCAAACGATAGCTACAGATTTAGATTCTAAAATAATTCCTGCAGCTAGATCACAAGTTCAAGAGGAGAGTCAATCTCATACAAGTCACTCTTCGGATGGGTTTGGTTCTTCAAGCGGTACTACTTCTGTTAATGACCACCATCCTCATTTTGGACACCATTTCCGAGGACACCCTGAAAGGTATCCTGGACATTCGGGAGGATATTCAGGACATGACCATTCAGCAGATTTCCACAGAAGCCACGATGAAGGATTCCAGCGCGGTTATCACGGTCACCATACGGAAGAATTTCACAGGCAACACGGAGAAGCTTTTTCTGGACACCATGGTCATAGATCAAGATTCCATTTAACCACAAGCGAACCAGAAGTGCTTCAACCCATCGAAGACGATGATACGACTTTTAATTATGACAAATTCAAACAATATGGATTCGGCAAAGAGTATTTGGATAACACCGAAGGTGCAACAAATAATGCCGGGACTGAAATAAGTAGTTCTGGTAGAGGAATTCAAAACTCTGGATTTGACTCATCCAGTTCTACAAATACAAATCGAGGACCTATCGGAATTGGATCTTCAACTATTAATCAAAATCCTGGATTAACAACTTCTAATATTGTAAAGCCAAATCATGAACAAAACCCTGTGTTTACTTCGTCGCCAGGAGGCAGTAATCAAGACCGTACCACCGATATTTCCTTCACAGCAGCAGCAAGTTCTGGAATTACAACTTCAAATATTGAAACCACAAGACCTGAACAAGGTTCCCTATTTGTTTCACCAACCATTCCTACAAATCAAAACACTGCTGGATCTTCAGGGTTTACAACAAATACAGCTGCCAACTCTGGGTTTGCAACATCATTTGCTGATGCTGGCAATTCGCAAATTGGGCAAGAAAACATCAAACCAGTCTACGAAGCACCCGGATCCGAAACGATTCCACAACAATCAGTTCCTAAAGCGTCTGAAGATGATCTTCTGCATATCTATGCGAAAATCGACCAAATTGCGAAAGATATGGCCGAAACTCAACAGCGAGAGACAGAACACGGCATGACAGGGACTCATAGGTTGGACCAATTTGGACGCGATCAACTTGACATTAGACATAGTAAACAACAAGATATTTTGAACATCAGAACAGCTCAGAGTTTTGATTCAACTCAACAACAAATGCAATTCGGTAGTCAGGATTTCACTCAACAATCTGCAGTTCAGTTCAATCAAGGACAGCAAACGTATTTAACACAACAGACACAAGTTGATGATTTGATTGAAAAGACAGATGCGGATTCTGGTAAATTAGAGGTTGCAAGTCAGATTCGGGGAGATCAACACAACGATATGACGCAACATGGCCAAGAACATTTACAAAACAAAGAAGATGTAGGTAAATTAACGATAGAGGATTTGACACAACAAACACAGGATGGTTTTGGTACACATGAATTTGACTCTCAACACCAAAAATACTTAACACAGCAAACCCAAGATGGTTTTGGTAAATTAACTCAAGACGATTTAACCCAACAAACTCAAGATGGTTTTGGAAAATTGAAATTTGGTTCTGAACATCAACAGTCAGAAGACATGAGTCAGCAGTCACAAGATATGGCACAACAATCACAAGATATGGCTCAAAAATCACAAATGGATTCGTTCGCTCAACAAATCTCTGGGCATCATTCTCAACAGCACAATGAAGGCACGCTAAACACGGAATATCATCATACTGGACAACAAACACAAAATGAATATGGCAAATTAGAAATGGGCAGTCAGGTTGCCGGCCAGCACGAACTTAGAACACAACAAAGTCATGGTGAATTAAGTAAATTGGAGCATGGGAATCAACAGCAAGAAGATTTAACTCGACAAACGCAGGATGCATTTGGAGTACAACAAGAAGATTTAAGCCAACAGACACAAGATGAATTTGGCAAATTAGAATTTGCAGGACAAGAAGACCTAACGGAACAAACACAACAAGAAGATTTAACCCAACAGACACAAGATGAATTTGGCAAATTAGAATTTGCAGGTCAAGAAGATTTAACACAACAGACACAAGATGGATTTGGAGGACAGCAAGAAGATTTAAATCAACAAACACAAGACGAATTCGGTAAATTAGAGTTCGACCAACAACAACAACAAGATTTAACTCAACAAACACAAGACGGATTCGGTAAACTTGAAATTACTTCTCAAAACCAAGGAACTCAGTATGGGCGTACAACTCAACAACATCAATTCCAATACAGCCGATCTCATTCTTACAATGGTAGTAATTCTTACTCAACCAATTATAATTACGGAGAACAAAGGGCAATCGCTGCAGAAACAACTCAAGATTTGATCCAGCAACAAAAAGCGCATGAGACACTAGATGTTACTCAACAAGTACAAAAAGTAGACGATTTGAAATTGGAGGAACAGAAAGAATCTGATTTTAATCAAATGAGTTCACATGATATTTTAGCAAAACAAACAAATGTTGACGAAACTCTTGCTGAAGAAGATGCAACAGAAAAGCCCGGCTTTTGGAAACGAGTTGGGAGCAAAATTACAAAAACTTATGAACAAGCGAAAGTGAGTTTAGGTTAATTAGGATAATATTGGGTTTACCCTAATTAATTTTAAATGCTAATAATTTAAGTATTACTATTGTTAATTAGATGCTATATATATGTAGCTTTGTCGAGCAATAAACGAACTGAATTCATCATACTTCAGTTGTTTCATATTATTTATGTATCATAAATTTTGTATATATAAAAAAAAGGAAATAGTTATGATAAAAATTGTATGCAAATGAAAATAAATTGTATAAATATTATTTATTAAAGTATACTCACTTCAGGTAATGATTTAAAATATCGGATAAAACTCTGCTGAACCGATGGATCTGAAAAAAGTATGGTTATTTATTTATATGAATAATGGAACCAAAAATATATTAAATTACCTAAATTTAAAGCATGTAATGGCTCCACACTAGACATTTTTTATATTTGCCTAAAACTAAACTAATAATGAATTAAAACCAAAATATTAGATCAACAAGTAGAGGATATCAGTTGTTGAAAGGCGGCAAAACCATTTCTGTTGATCCATTCCTCCATCTTTTGCACTACTTAAGAATTAGAGCTAAAGCTAGGTTTACACAAATAGGTCAGGGTCAGGGAAATAGTGTTCATGGATAATGTAATGATGTCTGTGCTTCAGCCAAGAACACTACCATTGAACAATTTACCAAAGTTTTTTATGATAAATAAAAGAATACAAGTTATTTTGTAAGTTTGATTTATTTACCACAACCTCCACCTCCACAAGCACTTTTTTTAGACGCGCGGTAGTTTGAACCACTACTAGACCCCATCAGCGGGTTATATTCTAAAATGAATGAATTTTAATTAATCAATGCTTAGAATACTTCAACGAATATAGTACCCGGCTTAAAAGACTTTTTTTCTTTAGTATTATCATCCATATTTCCTCTGCCTAATTTATTACCCATCGATTTACTGTTCACTTGTCGCTCAATCCAATCGTGTCGTTTTAGTTCTTCTTTCTATTAAAAACATTTGGTGAATACAATAACAAAACTTATGGTAATTCATTCATTCTATTAGTAAATAAAGATCAAATATACAAGTTCCATTTTTATTTTGTGTTCGTCGACGATTTGATTATAGCTTTCTTGCATCTTTCTGCGCGATTCTTCTATTGCTGTTAAGCGTGCGTTATAAAGATCTGGATCTAAGTGAAAACTAATTGTTTACCAAAACAAAACAAAATACTGTTGTTGATTTCATTTACTTTTGTGATATTTTGCTGCGTACTCTTCATCCGCTTGTTGTTTTAAATAGTTATCAAGGTACGGACGTAATCTGGCGTAAAGGTACACGAGAAACAATACGAAAGCTAGTAGGTACCATCCGAAATTAATAAAAAATTGCGAAACTATAAATGAGATTTACATTACATGGTGTTTTACTACTACATATTCTGATGTATGCCAATTACCAGTTGAATAAAACTCGGAGAGGATTTGTGGGTTTTCATTTTGTAGTACGGTATCTTTAATTTCTAGTTCCTCCATTTTTCTTAATTTAACTAATATGCTTATTTATTTGGACAGACGTGACGTGGTAAATTTTGTTTGACAAATGATGACAGACAAAATCCCTAGTTTAGGTTGGTATTACTTAATAATGATCTTTTATTTATTTATTTGGGAGGCAATTTTAAGCTTTATTTCGAAATGGATAATCTTATCGATAACTAATTAAGATTTATCTTGATTAAATGTTGAAACCCCTTAAAATAATATATGAATAAATATTCGATAAGCGATTATAGATACTATAACTCACTTTCATCAATATCTTGTTTTGCTTTTCGTGCATGGATTTTTAATTTATTTTCGATTAAACTATTGGTTTTGTGGTACAAGATAAATAAAAGTATGAAGACGATATACCAAGCATAATTCAAATAGCTATCTGTCGGTCGAAATGTGTTATATTAAAAATATGCATACATACATAACTTCAAGCCTAATATTCCCATAAAATGGAGTGGCAGAAAAACCTTAACATCCATTAATAAATTATTGTAAAATAAATTTACCTTGTACCATTTTGTTCAAAGAAAACAGTGTAAGTGCAACGTGTCCTTTTTTTTAGAATATTAATATATTAGTTTGAGCGTCACGCGATAAATATTATTTAGACAGTGAATTACGGCCTTTGATAATAAAGCTATAACTTTATAATTTATCCTTACTCTTTGCTGATATATAAAAAGAAAAAAAACCATTTGTGGAATATACATACTCACCAAAATGAATTCTTTTTTGAAGGACTTATTACCTAATAGGGACAACACACTGGCTCAATAACGAATATGGTAATTAAAGAGTACGTTCAATTTTTATTTACTAACTAAATAATTTCACCCTAAATAAACAAACAAATTAATGTACAACTTAGAATGAATTGTTTTTTATGATACGTTTTGTATGCGCCTTGTATGTCTCACAAATGAAGTATAAAGGTCGGTTCACATTATAGGAGCGTCCGTATAGCGTAAACCAACCGTGAGTAAAACACTATAAATATACATATTTCAAATGATGAACGTAATAAATCACATAATGAACAGTACGATAGTTAATAACTAGTTAATATTATATATCATCATCCATAAACATTATAAGATTCAATGTAAAATTACATAAATTTCATATTCATATAGTTTTTTATACAAACACTAATAATTAATAATAGAGTGAATTTTTTCTTCTTTTATTCTTTGATAAAGGGGATGGACGTTAACAATAAACCTAAATAGATCACACAAGTGCTCGCCGGGGGTGTTTATGTGTTCCGTATTTTTCCGGGTACGTAATTTTTATCAATCACAGGCTCTTGAAGGAACATGTGTAAACAGCGTTCATTTTGCGCCAACGGGTGACCAGCAATTCTAGCAAAAGTTATATATGCTATAGTCTGTTTTCCATATAAAAATACAATGTAAGTGTGTGTGTGTTTGTATAATAAGACTAACGCTGTCTTTTTACACAACCATCATGTATATACACTTACTTATTCACGAAAACTTCAAGTCCTTTCCTTCGCTCCTCGATAAAGTCCTCTTCGAATATACCATCATCACCTCTGAACGGCATTTGCCGTTTCCAGGCTTTGCCAGGTAGCGGAGGCACTACAATTTTACTATCACGCTCTAGCTCATTGCGCAGCCATTCAAAATCGCTGTAACGCCTTCGTACACTTGATTCTTTCACTTTAAAGACAGGTAGATTTGTCTACAAATACAAATTCAACACTGAAGCGTACATATATTGAGTTTATATCTAATTCAAAACAAGTACCTACTACGTTTCGTTCTATTTAATCATTTACCATCACTTATGTTTAATATATAGAATGATTACAGAGCATTACTAAACAACTATATATTACATACAACGACTAAAACTTACTGAACGATTCAATTATTCATTAATAAATCAATATACAATTAGCGATAAAAACGTTACGCTACTAGTAGCGTATTTTGAGTAGATTTATCAAAAATTGTACTTTAGTGGGAGGATCAAATGAAGCACAAGGCAACTTACTCGCATCCTAACTTCGTAATCTGTGTATCGTTTCTTGCCAACGCCGATTGTAGTGACGGGATTAACAACGTCGATCTCTAGAAAATTCGCTGGAACCGCGTACGCATCATCCAACGTCTGCTTTTTAACGTTTAATCGCCTAGTTGCTTCAACCGTTGCCTCTGATTCCGCCATCATTATAAAATGTACTTATTTCTGAGAAATTTAGCTGCACCACCTGACTTATAATTTAATTACTACAAAACTGTCATCACTTCACAGACACGCTAAGCGAATGCGGAACAATGAACTTCACAAATAAATTGCTAATTTAATAATGAAATTGACATGACACACTACCCGTCGTCGGTTTCGTGTCCGTCACTAGAAAAAGGACAACAAAACAATAGTTTGGGGATATTTATTTCTCTTGTTTGATTGCACTGATTTTTGTACTATGGCCGCTACTTTCAAAAACAAAAATCAAATTTTTATACACGCATCTTTGTTCCTTGAAATTTCCAGAAATTACTCTCATTTATTAGCATACCAAGTCTGATTTTCGACTTATTTTGAAATATTGTTCTTTCTATAAAAAGAACGAAACATATTCAGTTCACTTAACGAGATCAGTCAATTTTTACATCTTCCAAATATCAATCATTATTAGATAATCATTTAATTAATCTTTATATTTCATATATGTATATAAAAACTTAATTCATAATTCAGTAATAATAAATATCGAAAATTAACTATAATAGTTTTGCAATGTTGGCAAAATAAATTCATCCATTTGTACCGAAGTTCGATTCTTTAAATAATTGCCTAAATACGACGCATTTAAACATGGAATCCCTTGTTCCGCTAATGGAACAAAATCGGTGGAGTTTTTTAGTTTTGGATCAACGAAACAGTGAGTTACATCGATATTGTGCGTATACGGAGGACTGGAAATGAATCGTATACGGATTACCTATGTTTCTTGACAAATGAAATGATAAAAGAAATACCTCGCATTTACGATAGTTCCGCCTCCGGCTTCGATGAGGCGAACCAAAGCGGGTTTGTTCTTCGAAAACAATAACGCTCTAATGCCGTCGAAAGCCCCATGGCCCTTTTCGGCAATCCGCATTCGCCACCAGTACATTGAGTCAAGACCGAATGAAGTTTTAACCAAGTGCTTGAGACGCGATGCGGCTTTTTCGTTTCCGAATTCATACAATTCTTCCTACAAAATGAACCATTATGAAAAGGAAACATGTTTAATCGAAGGAAAAAAATACATCAAGAAATCGGCCAGCTTCGCCGCTATCTTGAATATACGAAATATGTATGATGAATTTTCCTGCCGCCATGCTCGAGAGTATTTTCTCGTTTCTTGTCGGTGTTGAGCAGATTAAATGTGTTGCGCTGGGGTCGTAATGAGCCAAATCTGACACGTCACCACCTAAAGATTTTATAGTGCTGCAGCATAAGTTGCGAGCCTACATAGAGGGAGATCAATTCAGTTTAAATATGGATTTCATTAATGTCAACTTACTGCTTGCTCCAAACCCGAAACCATGAACATCCGAAGTCTGTAATCGTTTGTTTCTTCTGTAGAAGTCTGAAATGATAAACATTTACAATTTTGATTAGGTCTCAATTAAAAACACTTATTCATGACTAGTATGGCATTACTTGTTCTGCTGAAATTGTCTCCATTGGTTCATCCCAACCTACTGTATCAATTTGGGAATCTTTCGCATCCTGCAACACTTCTTATAACATATATTTTAAATTCATTCAATCAATGTTCAACATTGATACAACTTACCTGTAACTTTCGTTGGCTCAATGACTTGATCTAACTTCTGGGGCGTAGCCCCATCCATACGAAACAAACTATTTCGACTGCTCCCGCTGCTATCTCGCCGTTTCAACATATCTTGTAGTTGTCCAATGTGATTACTTACCTCTATTTGTGATTCCTGTTGTTAGAATAATCAATATCAAATTGTAAATGTTTTTCTTTTTTTGTTTGTTTACCGTTTCCATCGCAGGAATGAGTTCTTTCGGCTGGGCGATCTCATCATTCAATTCATCGCTGAGTTTTTTGACTAAGTTTGGATTTGAATCGGTTTGGTCTTCGCGCAGCAGCCAAGACCAAGTTTTTTTCTTAACTTCGTTCCACGGCTAAAATTAGAATGAACGTTAGGTACGTTTTACGTTTGCAGTGGAGCAATTACCGTACTACGCCGACGCTCAGGGAGAGGTTGTTCGTTGTATTGTTGCGGTATTCGGTTCAAATATTGTTGCCATCTTTTGCGAGTTTCTTTTGATGGATTGTCTTCTAAAAACTGTCCCAAAGGCGTGTCAGGAGTGCTCACATCGTAGACGGTCTTTGGTAGCGGCGAGTCGGTAATGTTTAGATTTTTAGGAGATGAAGGTAAGACGTTGCGTTCTTGCAGACTACGGATGTATTTGCCGACGGGAGTGCCCTGGCTGCATCCAGGCTGGGCATCGTTAGAATTTTGTTTCGCTGAAGTTCCAGCCATTTCCGCTTGGATAAGCCGGTCTTTCCGTAACCGGCTCAAAACCACCCCGAATGGGGTACCGGTTTCTAGTTTATGAACGGGCGATGGGGTATCGAAAAGACCCTGGTCACGTAAGTTTTTCATGAATTTACTTAATGGTACTGAAGTTCCATTATCAGTTATGATTGGATCGGCTGATTGGTAAAATATAAATTAAAAAAAAAAAACATTTTTTACTTGAATTCGGATACCATACCTTCTCCGGTCGATGTTGTGGTTTGCGCTGGTAGTTTATCCGATGTTGACGCTTGTTCCTGGCTTTCAAAACCTTTGAACGGACTATCTCGTCCGACAGACAGGAATTTGATTTTTTTCCCTGCAGCTTCTGGAACTTCTTCAATTAAGATCGGTGATTCCTTGAGTTGCAGAGGTGATATCTTCTTTCCTGTATGTTAGAAAAATAGAATAAAAATGAAATAAAGCTATACTAAATGACATTTGATATAAAACCTAGAACATCACGTTTATTGCTGAGTAGAGGCGTTTCTGATTTGGTTCGATTTGATTTTGGAGTTTCTGTAAAATGAAATAAAAATAAAAAGTATGAAATCAGAAATGTTAGTTGACAATCAGTAACCATTTGGTGGTGATATTTCTTGATTTTTACACAACAAAAATGGTCTTTCGTCGACTTTGAGGCCTTTTTCTGCGCATTCTAGTAGCCAATGGTGTGAAATGGCGGGGCGATGCCAACGCAGCGCTGCAGAATATTTATTGCTGGATGGCTCCAAGCAGATAAGATGAGTTGAGGCCTGAACAGTTTTATCCGCCAGTGTAATACGGGCGAACTTATCTTGGTACCTAGAAATGTATTCATTCTAAATAAGAAGCATATTATTATTATGATTATTATATACAACGTACATAGCGCCTAAATGCTCTAGCAACGTTGTCAAGTAACTCCGTTCAAAACTGGTGTAGCCACTGATTGTAATCACGCATTGTTCCAGTGGTTTTGCATCTGTTTTTAAGTAGAACGGCTGGTGATAGTACTGAACTTCTAATAACTCTTTCACTGTATGGCATTCAAGCTGCAAATGATTGATGATCAAGTGTGTCTTGAGGAACGGGCGTGAAAGAACTTACCACCCACAGATCGTTGACTACTTCGGTAGCAGTGTGCCGCATTTGTTTGCTAAGTGTTGGCACTATTGCGTAGTCAGTAATGCCTTTATAAGTAGTGTTCACTACTTCGCCGTTCAAGTATTCGATGACTGAAGTTAAATTTTCGATTTGTTCTTCGTCGTTGAAGTTCATTATTTTGAATGTTTTCTCTGCAAATACTGGTAGCGCTGTATCTTCTTGCATCGAAGATTTGTCTTCGCACGGTTTTGATTGCTCTTTCGTTTCAATTGCATTACCTAATTTACTATCTAGGTTCCCTTGCACTAGCAACTGAGCCAATGTGTCCTCTTCTTCTTCTGTACATAATTTTACTTTAGTGTGTACGTGACTGAACGAATGAAACTTACCGGCTTGATTCCTGGGCATGTACATCATAACACTTTCTTCCTTATACGGTGTTGGCGCCGGAAGTTCCGGTGCTGCAACGGAAGTGTCGTGTTGTAGTAGCGTAAGCCCCTGAAATATTAAGAACCTGAAGAAGAGGTTTACTTGGTAGTATATATATATAATATTACTTTTTTGCTTAATGGTGATGACGGAGTCGGCTTTGCACTAGTGCTGGTCCGGACTATAAATGGTTCTTCATTGACTGGTTGCTGATGTTTGATGCATTCTATGAGCCATTCGCTTGATACCATCGGGGGGCTACATCATTCATGGGGAAGCGATACATTAGAAAATACGCAACAACAAAGACGCGTAGTGGTAACTTACCCGCAACCTTTGCTACTTAAGATTTTTACTTCATGTGAGCTAGGATCCCCAACAAGAATTTGTGTAACGCGATCTGAAATATCATCGTACCGAGTAGCGCCGGCGCTTTTCAAGATGCGATTTAATTTTTCACGGATTTCGGGGGGAAAACCAGCCAAGTAGACGCTGCAACCGTCTAAAAAGGCACCAGCTTGTTTCACTTCCTTTAAGTCGATGTCGCCGATTAAATCGGGGCTTTTATTTTCTTTATGCATTTCTAGATAATTAAACTTCGTTTAGTTTTAATAAACGCAACATTTATATGTGTATATGTATGAATGTTGTTTACCAAGATTAGACCTTTTTCTAAGCGACATTGGAGGTTGAAATAGCGACATGTCTGAGTGTAATGTATCAGAAATTGACGTTTTTAACGGATCGTTCGTTTCAACTCCTGATATAACACTCATCATTGAAAAATCCATGTTTAATGCTTAAAAACGATGACAAATTATCAACTAATATGTTATATCATAAGAAAATAGTTACGTGCGACTTTTGTTGGCGTAGAACTGGACATTTTAATAATATAATTCTCTTGGGGTAAAGTGTAGCCTTTTTCGAACGAATCATAAATCCATTCTTTTGTTACGCATGGAATTTTTGCTTTAAGGGCTGCTGTAAATTTCTCACTGTTTACACCTCTGTAAAAAATTAGATATATATATATATATATATATATATATATATATATATATATAAAAATATTCCATCTAAAAATGATTGATTTCGTCTTACGGGTTACAAATTAAAATATCAGTAGGCCCGACGACCATTTTCCCCGAGAATTTTCCGCCGTTCTCCGCCAGCATCCGTTGTAGTTTGGTGCGTTCGTCCGCGGCAAAGCCGGTACACGACGCGTTCAGCCCTTGAAATGTGGGGCACTTGTGTTTTAAGAACTCGCTATCAGTTGCTTTCACATATCGCGTTAAATGTACGTGCCAAACGTCTTCGACCCATGTGTCCAGCATTATCGGTACGTTTTTCTCTTTAGCGACCACATATTTTTCGGTTCGAACTGAATTTGTGACTAAATGCGTTAAGGAGTTTGTCATGTGGAAACTGTAGACGCCACCCATCATTTCCACTTTTTCTTTGATTCGTTTCTGTCGAATCAATCGAGTTATATATATGGGTAAACGGAGTATTTAGGGGTCTCACTGATAGTTGCCAACGAAATACAGAGAAAGCATGCCCTATGAAGGGATTTGCCCCTTAAGCCAGGGCAAAGTTTAGGTTATTGGGGAGAGGGGCAGATCAAGAAAACACTTTCGATGAATTATCTGGAACTATCCTTCAGCGGTTGTTTTTTTTTTTGCTAAATGTCAGTGAGGGCCCCTAAAGACTCATTTTTACCATATATATATATATATATATATATATATATATATATTTAAATTATATAATACAAATTACAATATATACCTTATGATCTGACGTATAATTTGAAGCAGTTATATTCAGTTTATACATAGCCATGTTATAGACAGGTGAATTATTATTTGGGATGGGTAATCCTTCTAAGAGACACGTCGTTATGCACCACGGACCAACCACACTGCTGTACATTAACAATGTAAATGGTTAAATATATTAGTAATTATTACAAAAAGAACAAAACTCACAGACACTTTGAGGATTGGATCTTTTTGAAGGTTTCCCCTTCGAATTTATCAAAAACCATTATATCTTTCTTTTTAAATCGAAGTGAGTCGCATTGGGCTTCGCCAATCCACTCCGGTACCATTTGGTTTTGTCGGCAAAGCTGTTTGTTATTAAAACATTAAATATAATTACGTATATGTAACCATTTTGGTAAATCACACATACCTCGAAAGCCTGTTGCATTTCTTGGCTGGTAGATAATTCATCTTCACAATGAATAAATAACACAAAATATACTTTAATATCAATCGGCATTATTATAAATTAACCTAACAATAAATAGTACAAAAGTAATACTTAAGGATCCCCTATTTAAAAATACTACTTCGAAACAAATTAGTTAATGTAGAATATAGTTTTCACTTTATAGATGACTAAATACATGAAATAACTTAAATAACAAAATATATTCGATGATTTTACCGCGCACTACTTAACTGTCACAGTTGGTTGGTAGCATTCAAGTCCCTTTTACACTAATAATGGTAAATAAATTTAATGAAAAAGATTTTAAAAATCTATTTCAACCATTATTATATATTAAACCGAATATTAGTTATAAAAACATTATTTTTCTGACTTTTGCTTCCGAAAAAAAAAAACGATGTAAAAAACTTCCGCGAATTTCAAAATATATCAGCAATAAAAACACAAAATTCAATGAGTGATTAAAAATATACATATTATTTAATTTAGAGCACAATCAAATTACAAACACCAGCCAGGTTGTTTTGATGTATTATGAAAGCAGGTCAAAGTTTAAAAAAAATAGCTGTTTTTCAAACTAGGATAGTAATGATTGAAAATAACATTAATCTACTTATCTTAAGAGCCTCTCAAGAAGGTCAAATATCATATCTTAGTTTATATAAGCACGTAAACGAACAGTTGTATGTAATATTTATTAAGATCATGTTCAAAGAGACAGTTATCTTGTTACTTCTAATATTGGGTAAATTGTAAACTAATAAAAAAATTGTGAAATAAATTTTAATACTTGTAAACGTAGGTTCATTTGCGGAAGAACAACCCGTAGTTAAAACAAAAAATGGTCTCGTAAGAGGAGCTTACCAAACCTCCAGAAATGGACTCAAATTCGTTGCTTTTGAAGGTGTTCCCTTCGCTAAACCACCAATTAGTGAACTTAGATTTAAGGTACACCGCACAGCTAAATATATTATAATAGTTAATATTTATAAATAATTATTAAGGACCCAGTTCCTATGGAACCCTGGACCGGAATTTGGGACGCAACAAATGTTTATCAATGCATGCAGATTGATCATTCGCCCAGTAATTCGAATTTAGTTGAAGGTAAAAAAAAAAAAGAAAATCGAATAAGTAAAAAATGGGTAAAATTGCAGGAACTGAGGATTGTTTGTATGTAAACGTATACAGTCCACGTATTAACGACGATCAACCTATGGATGTGATTGTGCACATTCACGGTGGCGCTTTTATGTTTGGACACGGTGACCAATATGGCCCTAACAACCTAATGGACCGTAATATTGTATATGTTAATTTAAACTATCGTTTAGGACCCTTAGGTATATCATGTATATTCAAATAATATATATATATATATATATATATATATATATATATATATATATATATATATATAATTTTGGAACATTTACATGTTACGTCTCAGATAATATTAATTTATAGTTAAATTGAAGGTTTCTTAAGCACTGAAGATGAAATAATTCCTGGTAATATGGGCCTTAAAGATCAACGCCTAGCTTTGAAATGGATCAAAGACAATATTGAATATTTCGGTGGTAACCCAAATTCAATTACGATCACCGGATTATCGGCCGGTGGCGCAAGTGTACATTTTCACTATTTATCGCCGTTATCTAAAGGTATTTCGAAGATTGCGTACTTCTCTATGTCGGAAATGTTTTTGAATATTTTTGTTAGGATTGTTTCACCGCGGAATCTCGTTTAGTGGCACCGCGCTTATGAACTGGGCGTTGGTTGAGCAACCTCTAGTAAAAACACGCCAGTTAGGTCTTCTCGTGGGTTGTGGTCAACAATCGACTAAAGATTTGGTCGCCTGTTTGCGCCAAAGATCGCCCAAACAAATCGTCCAGACTGTCAGCAAATTCCAACAGTGGTTATACAATCCTTATTCACCTTTCGGGCCAGTTGTTGAAAGGGCCGGAAGCAACCAATTTTTACCAGATTTACCATACAATTTGCTGAAGGACGGTAAAGTGGCCGATTTACCTTGGATCACATCCGTTACGAGCGACGAAGGATTATATCCAGCTTCTGGTAAAACAAAATCAATCAATTTTATAATAGGAATTAAAAATGTAAATTTGTTTGTTATATATTAGATTTTGTTTCTGGGGATCGTTTACAACAATTGGATGACAATTGGTTTAAATACGCCCCATTTATCATGCATTATGATAACACTGCAACGGAAGCGCAACAAAAAGAAATCTCACAAAAAATTAGAGATTTCTACGTAAAAGGAAAGCCTATAAGTAAAGAAACGTTCCCAGAATTAGTTCAAGTAATTATTCTAAACGATTATTTATATAATACGATGAAACAATTATTTTTATAATAAAATTTAGGCAATCGGTGACCGTTTGTTCGTCGTAGACGCAGAAAAAGCGGCAAAGCTTCAAGCGATAGTCAACAAATCTCCAGTTTACTTTTACCGTTTCAGTTTCAGAGGTGGACACAGCATTACAGAGTATTATTCGCTAACTGAAGACAATTATGGTACGTGTTCACTAAGTATAACAATTAAAAAAAAACCATTATTCAACATTTTCATTAGGTGTATCACATGCTGATGATGTGATGTATGTAACATCTCCCGATTCGAAATGGTTTGCGAACTATTTGAAATCCAGCGATGACAAACGAATGGCTGAGATTCTTTTAGATTTGTGGACTTCTTTCGCAAGAACTGGGTATGTAGTACATCACAACATATTTGTACAATTTTATCAAACTACATTTTGATTATTTTTATAGAAAACCAAATGTTAATAACATCAAATGGACTCCAGTGTCTGATAAACAAGCCGATGGATTAACATTTTTGCAGATTTTGTCTCCGGATGTTATAAGTTTAGAAACAGCTCAAACTTTAGGACATAGACAATTTTGGGACGCGTTACCATTCACAGAAAACGATTTAATTGCTCGAGTTAAAGATGAATTGTAGATTTGTTTTTCTTTTAAATGTTTAATAAAACTTCCATAATAAACAATGCATATTTTTTTTTAACTCTTTGAATGACAATCTATCAGAGAAAGGTTTCACATACATAATTTTAGATTTAAACATCCAGTTATTATATCAATACATTCAGGAGCGAAACAAATAACGATTGTTTTGTTATGTAAATAAGTTTATCATGAGTTGGTGTCGCGACATTATCTTTGACAGACAAAAATAAGACTATATACTTTTCAAAATCTACATTATACATATATTTATTTAACAAATATCTTATCTATATTTAGCAAAGAACTTAAATTAACTTGAACATAGATGATAAAACAGTCAACGCGACGCGTAAACATAAAATGAGAAAGTTCTGCGTAATATTTTTGATAATCAAATGTAAGTTGTATTTCTAATCAAATGTACATACATACCTAATTTATTATATATCAATAACATTTCAGTATCAACATGTGAGATAATAACTAGACCGATCGTTAATACACCTTTAGGTGAGTTGCGTGGTAGTTATTACACATCAGTGACGGGCAGACAATATGCAGCATTCGAAGGGATACCATACGCTAAACCACCAATAAAAAAATACCGATTTCGCGTAATTATTTCTTAAACAATGAACATAACAATTTAGAACAAAACGCGCGTTTATTTAGGAACCACGGCCCTTCAAATCATGGAACGGCATTTTAGAAGCCCGCTTTTTATACACATGCATCCAATATAGTCATTATGTAACGCCAAGGGGAGATAGAATAATCGGAGACGAGGATTGTCTTTATCTGAATGTGTACACGCCACAATTGAATCCGATTGCGTTGCTAGATGTTATTGTTTATATTCATGGGGGAGCGTTTATGTTTGGATCGGGACATAGTTACGGCGAAAAAATTATTATGGATCGCAATGTTGTTTATGTGAATTTAAATTATAGATTGGGTCCTTTTGGTAGGTACTTGTAAAATGTATGCAGCCAGGTTTATATTATACACGTATTTTAGGATTTTTAAGTACGGAAGATGGCACAGTGCCCGGAAACAACGGATTGAAAGACCAAGTACTGGCGCTAAAATGGATTCAAACGAACATCCAATACTTCGGGGGCAATCCGGATTCGATTACATTAACTGGGATGTCTGCTGGAGGGGCTAGTGTACATTTACATTATATGTCGCCTCAATCAATCGGTAGATAGCTATTTATAATAATTAAATAAATGTTCGTCTTTTCTATTGAATAGTACTTCTTTTAAAGTTATGCTTGATTAGGTTTATTCAATAGAGGATTCTCTCTGAGTGGCACCGCTCTAAACCCGTGGGTTTTGCAAGAAAACGCACTAGAAAAAGCGAAACAACTCGCCGCGAATGTTGATTGTGATTATAACAATATCAAATCAATGATTTATTGTTTGAGTCATATTCCAGCTAAAGAAATAATGAAAGCTGTTGCGAATTTATTTGTAAGCATTTTAAATATAGCAGACAGGTCGGATATTTATTTCAACTGTTTTAAAGGGGTTTTTATACAATCCATTCTCACCTTTCGGTGTTGTGATCGAACCGAAGGTAACAATCAATCCATTTCTACCGGAGCATCCCTATATCTTACTAAAGAATGGGCTAACACAAGATTTACCTTGGATTACCTCTGTAGTGCAATCCGAAGGACTATATCCAGCGTCTGGTATATTATTAAAGCGTATACTTTTAACTGAAAAGTGTCTTAAATTCTTTTTTGAAATAGAATTTCTCTCGGACCCGAAACATCTAATCGATCTCGAAACGAACTGGACAACTTTAGCAACTCATATTTTAGACTATAATTACACGAATACTAACGAACAAACTGCTCAGAAAGTCAAAGATTTTTATTTGAAAGGGCAACAAATTTCGAAAGACACATTCCATGAGTTCGTCCAGGTATTAAAACTGTCTTATTTTATATACACATTAGATTGATTTTTTAGTTTAGATGGTAGGCGATAGATTATTTGTCGCGGATTCACAAATGGCCGCCAGAATGCAAGCCGCTATTTCAACGAGTCCGGTGTATTATTATTACTTTACGTATCGTGGAGAAAACAGTAAATCGGAAACGTTATCGAAATCTAAAGAGAATTTTGGTTAGTTGGCTTTAAAATTGAATTGTTCCGCTTTTAAACTGGTCTTGTAAAATATGTTAGGTGCTTCGCATGGTGATGATACAGTGTACGTTTTATCAAGCAATATCGATAGTTTAAGTACGGCTGCGGATAAAGAAATGTCTAGAATGCTACTGGATTTATGGACTTCGTACGCAAAAACTGGGTAAGTCTATTTCGGAATGATTACAAAACAGAAGTTTCAAAGCGTGATTTCAGAGCACCAGTGTTGAAAAATCTAACTTGGAAAACTGTTAGCACCAAACTGGAGGATCCGTTGAGTTATGTCGAGATTAAATCACCGGATGTTGCAAGCAAACGTATGAGTGCTAATTTTGGGCAATTTGAGTTTTGGTTTGGTTTAAAGTTTAAAGAAAATCAACATTTATTCCCGAAAGTGCAGCAAGATGAACTATAAATAGATCCCTAACATGTGCATATGTTTACTTTTGTTAACGAAATGGTGAATTTAAAATATCTATTTTATTATCCTGTACTTTGATAAATTAAAAAAAAAAAGTTACATATTATAATGTATTATTCGAAAAGACAATTAAATTTTACCTTAAACAGTAACTCCAACTTCTCCAAGTATATCTGTTAAACGTTCGTAGTAAACATTCACGGAACTGAGTCCTTTGCCCATTTGGCTTTTGTTGAGCAAACGAAACACGTTTTTGTATTCTAGTTCAGAGAACTCAGGTCCCTTTTCCATGATTGCATTCAGTATTTCCTGGAATATATTAATTACATTTATAATAAGAAAAACATATATGTAGATAACATAGTACGGTCAAGCTTACATCCGGCGACAAATAAAATAATTCGAAATAATGTTTCGCATAGTCCAACGCGAGTTCTCTCGTCATTGTAATATTAGTAAGTGTTTGTTGTAACGCAAACACATTGCGACACATTCTTTGTATGCCGATTTCATCAATCAATTCCATTTGCTGCGAAGAACTGATTAAAATTTTCGCAATTAAATGACCTAAACCCTCGAAGATGTACTGGAAATGTAATCAGTTGTTTTACATGTTAGAGCTTATCTTATACCGAAAGACAAGTGCTGACTTGGAATTACCTTGCATTTTCTCGGATGTAAACACGAACTCATTGCTTCGTCGACATTGACCAAAACGCGAGTTAATTCCATCACTTTTGGATCAGGTTCTTGCGTTTCTCTATTGTACGCGCTATACGCTAGCAAATAATGGAAGCATTGGACTCGCACCTCTAGATGTAAAACTAATAAACACGTATTGGCTAGTTCGTCGAAATCTTGCCCGATGCTTGTTAGACTTTGTAAAGTCGCAGAGGAAACCGGAGGAGGAACACCGATGCCGACACCGTTTGCAGCCGGAGATGTTGTGGGATCATGTCGGAATGCACTAGCGAGTTGGAGTAACCGAACAGCGAACCATTCCATACTCTCTTGTAACTGTGCTAAACCCCGTAATAGAGACATGTCCGAGATGATTTCGTGAGCGTTTATGCCGCCTTCGCCCAAATTGCTAGCGAGTATTTCCGCTTCTCGCAAATTGCGCAAGCGTACATCTTCTGGAGATTCCTCTTCGGTTTGTTCGCGACGTAGTGGCGCTCGTTGGTGCCGTCCTACACGAGCATGTGCTTCTTGGAGAGATTTCAAGTTCAACCAGTTTGGAAGTGATCTAAACGTAGATCATCGATACACAAATTAAAGTTTAAAAGAAAAAAGTTGCTGTCGCGCAAAAAGAAGGCTACTACAAAATAAGAACAGTTTCAAAACATTAAGAAATGCAATAATAATTCATATACATAGGTGAGTAAATAAAATGGCAACTTACTTGAGAAACCTACTGATATCTTCATCTTTCAGCCAGGCAGCACTGCAAATCCTTCGATCTTCAGGATGCGGCTGAACAATCCCTCTATACGCTGCGAGACAAGTGTCCCGGTACTCCTTGAGGATGTTACAGATATCTTTCAGGATGCGCTCCCCGTACAGCGGCAATGAACGCATTAGATCTCGCGATTCCTGAATGCAACGTTCCACTGTTACAGTGCTCTGCAAAAGCGGCTTCACATCCAGAATATTGTCAGACATTGTGGTCGATTTCCACGCATCGTTAGCTCGAACGGCGTCATCAACTTTGTTCTGAATTTGAGCACGATGATTGCCTAAAAACCGCTCCGTCATATATTCGGCGAGGAACGAATTTAATGAGCACACAACCCTGGTTTAGGTAATTAAATTACATTAGTTTTTGCTTGCATCAATATGAAGTCAATTATGATGTACAAACCCTGGTTTTAAACGTAATGCATATTCGATTTCTTCGATGAAACACATTAATGGGACAAAGATCAAAGTGATGTTGTTGGGATTTGGTGAACAAACCACGACTTTTTCGCGTAATCCTCTTACGCGGTTTAAATCGTTTTTAACGTGGTCATTTATCGTCAGCGCGCTTGAAGAACCATCGAATTTGAATAAAGAACCTTTCTTTTTGCTCCTTTAAAATGAAACTTTGGCTCAAATTTGGCTCAAATGTGTCCTTTTAGAAATAATATATCTTACGTTTGAACTTTTCGTTTTGAAAAGTATGTTGATAAATCAGTTGAATCGTTATAAACCATCGGTAATTCAGATTCTGTTGCCATATTTTGTAAATCTAAGTAGTCTGTCAGTAGTATTTGGAGCTGCACCACAAAAGAAAGAAACAAAATGAAAGTTACAGATCTGTACGAATCGAAGGTGTTTCACGACGTACCACTATTTGTACTTTAGTCCAAAACTCAGACATGTCGTACATTGAACAGGTGACATTGTTGCGCTCAATCGCTCGAGCAAAGTGACCGACGAGCGTCGCATGCGCTTGCGCTATTGCGCGAAATTGCTCAAATAAAGTTTGCACCAATTCCAACAGCGCGTTTTGCTTCATTTGAGTCTTTATATCACCGGACGTTTGTACCGCGATGTAATCGTTTACATGCAACGTTGTTCGATGGATTATAAATAGTAATTCGTTTTGTATATCTTGTTTTATGCTCTGCAGATAGAAGTATCAAGGTACTACTTATCCTAAATATGTATGTATATTTGAAAGTGTAATAATGAAACTTAAGCCTGATTTACACTGTGGTTTTTTGTAAAACGCTCTGCTTGAAATTTAATTTGTGACAAATTACATGAATTCCTCACAGTGTAAATTGGGTATGTTTTGTTGTACATGTATGTACATATGTATATGCACCTCAATTGCTGTGGGTATTTTGTCGAGAAGTCCTAAACATTTAACAAGTATTGCCATAAAGTGATTTGTGTCCGCTTCTGGGTCGGGTAGATCCATATCTTCTTCAACGTCTAAACCTTTGTCTTCGACTCTGTTTGAAGAAATTCATTGTGTGTATGTGTATAGAAATGCAAGTAAACGAATTTAAATACTTAATTTGTGATATATCGAATAAATTTCGTTTGGCGGAAGATCTTTGACGATTGGACAAACGTAGCTCGTTACTTCTTTGAAATGGAGATGTTAAGAACATGGCCTCGCGACCAGAACCTTGCCGTCGCAGTGCGATTGTTTCTTGAGAAGGCCGGCCGTATAAATGCGATTTTAATTCTTCAAGTAACTTTACATGCAGTTGCTAATAAAAAATAATCGACTCACGCCCATTCCTACACTGTTCTTAAATCTATTCCTGTTTGCAAACCTGTTTCTTTTTATCCAAATCCGAACTCAAATCGGCTGTATCTTCGTTTTGTATTAAATTGCCTAAATCTAACGAAACTGAATTTACTAATAGTTGAGTGGCGTGCAAGTAGTGCTTCCGAGCTAAGAACGCCGCTAATTTATTTGGAACTTCTGTTAGTTGCTCACTGTAATACCAAAAATCACAGTCGTTACTTGGAAACCAAGTTAGCAATTGAACGAAATTACATTTCATCTATGTATTGGATCATGTGTTTGTATTGCAATCCCTCCTCCCACAGTTTCTTGAGCTCATCTCGTCTCCCGCCCAACAATCCTTTACATGCGATCAAATTCTCTTTAACTTTCCGGATATTTTCCCTGGATTCGTTTACATGTGTCGATAGCGTTCCGAAAAGTTGCATCACCTAATCAAAACGGAATGTGTCAACTCACCATGTTTAAATTAAATCACGAAACAAACTCACTTTAGTGAGATCCTGATCATGTTTCGATACCAATTCATCTAATTTCCGATCGCTACGCCTATATTCAGCCTCAATTTTCGCCTTTTCCCGGTCTCTTTGCTCATTTGTTTCACTGGCTGACAGAGTTCGGATTACAGACATTAGAAGACCACTCTGCAAACTTTTAAATTAGAATCATTAAAACCATTTTTCTACCAAATACGACGTACAGTTTCTTTTCCAGGTTTGACCCCCCTTGGGGGTTTAATAGGGGGCGAAGTCTCCATCAGAAATTTTATTATTTAACAGTATCACAGACTTAAAGGCCGGTTCACTAAAGTTTTTGAATTGTTAACATATTGGTATATTAAAGGAAATTATAACTTGCTATAATTACATTTAATTACCCCCAA